>VZTQ01014132.1:0-38357 GCA_013400755.1 Pelecanoides urinatrix
CCTCTCCTTCTATCACTTGTTACCTGGAAAAGAGACTGACCCCCACATCGCTACAACCTCCTTTCAGGCAGTTGTAGATAGTGATAAGGTCTCTCCTAAGCTTCCTTTTCTCCAGTCTGAACAACCCCAGTTCCTTCTTTTTTTTTCTTTTTTCTTTTGTCCACTGCTTTTCACCCAGTAAATGAATGAAAGCTTCTATCTTTTTTTTATGGTAAATCCCTCTGCTTTCTTTACACTTACGCTTACTTTCATTTTCTGTGTGACAACACCCGCAAATGGCGAGGAAGTACAATTCCCAACTGCACACACAGCAGGGTGCATCCTTTCCGATCCCACTCTCAGGGCTTTCCACAATCATCCTGCCATTTCACATCCTTCCTTAGGTTTCTCAATACACAACTGGATTCTTTTCTTCTCTGCACTTAATCCTTTGAAGGGGGCTTAAATCTAGCAATTAGCATCCATTGACGATGTGAACTCCCACTAACGCAAGATGTTCTCAAACTGTCTGCAGATGCTCGTCGACCACTTCCCACTGGTAAAATTGGCTACCTGCCCTTTCAAGCTTCGCTCTCTAAGTGGCACCTCACATTCTTCTCATGTTTTTAAAACTTTACTGTTAAAAGTGTATAACAGCAGTCCCAGCTGTGTTCCTTTCCACTAAGAGATTTGGAGAGGTTGAAAACATTTTCTCTATCTGTTAGGCAGAAACAAAATGGAAAAAAATTTGTTTTTCTTGATTCTCTGCAGGTGGAATGCAAAGCAGTGATGGTGTTTTTTCACTACTGTGTCATGTCCAACTACTTCTGGCTTTTCATCGAGGGATTGTACCTTTTCACTTTATTGGTAGAAACCTTTTTCCCAGAGAGGAGATATTTCTACTGGTACACTATAATTGGCTGGGGTATGTGGCATTTCTTGTCTAAAATGTGTCTCAGTGTGCAAGATGACTCTACGAACCATCTAATATTTCCACATACAGTTTCAAAGTATAGTTTTTAGTCTTTGTATAGAAGTACCACTGCAGACCGAACCATATTGTGTTTTTTTGTCTGAATAGAACTGAAATCTGGAGGATACCACATTTCTTGCAGAGATGTAGTCCACAACTAAGAATTGCTTTCTACAAGACATGAACTTAATTCCACGTTCTTCAGCTTCATCAAATCTGCAATGCTAAGTCTAGTCCATTTTCTGAGACTTTATTTGCGCTTTTCTTCCAGATAATAGCTAAATTGAAAATGTATCCAAAGGCTATCCACATATATTCATCCTACCTGGATGGGTAATGGAAACTTGCAATGGGAAGAAACAAGGTTTGTTTCAGAAAGGCCAGTTGTACGATGATAACCAGTGTAATTATTTTTCATTCTGGCCTTCTGGAGATAAATTGATTCCTGTAACGTTAATTCAAACAGTTCTTTGCTAACATTTTTGTGCAGAAGTCAGACAGTGAAAGCAGAACAATATGTTCATTTTAAATGTACCCTAAGAAGGTTAAGCTCAATTTTTATACTTAAACAAACACACTCCTGAAATAATTTGGAAATAATCCTGTACATTTATGTGTAAAGTCTACATACAAACCACATGCCTTAAACTATTCTCCTTTGAAAAAACATCCTCATGTAACCTGAATCCTCAAGTAATCCACAGCTGGTTTTGTTTTTTTTCCCTCCTGAGGCAGCTGTATATATACAAAAATTTTCATTTCTTGGTAAAGACTCCCTGCAACAGGAGCAGAGGTGTAGAGAAGAAGAGAACAAGTGATCAGAAATAACCTACGGCATATAAAGGCTACTGAAAAAGGATGGCTAATGGAAAAGAAGCTATTGGAAAAGGATGTTTAAAGTTCCCCTTGTACTACCCATAGATGTATAATCAGATTATAGATGAGATATTAGGCTGTTTTCAAAAAGAACTTGGGGGTTATGTACATGAAAATGTGACAATTATAAAAGAAAACAATGTGTAAATCTTTGCAAACTGAACATAAATCAGAGGTTGGGTTCCTTTAATTAAGTTTGCACAAATTTCATATCTGTAGGTTTGTCTGAATGTGAGAATATTGCAACACAGCATATTAACTCTTTGTTTGTTTTGTTTTGTTTTTAAATCAGTCTCTGCAATGAAAGAATTACCCAGATGGATTCATTCTGTAATGCAATCTCAAAATATTTGGTCTTGAGTTGAATACGATAAATAATACCTAGTGTTCAGTTAATAGATATCACTTCATATCAAAGCAGTATCAATAACATCCATTAATAACACTAAGAGAATCTCCAAATGTGGATGGTTTGGGGTTTGGTTTTTTGTTTGGGTTTTTTGTTTGTTTCTTTGTTTGTTTGTTTGTTTAAATACAGTATTTTCTCAGCTCCTGCATATTTCAACTTGAATAGCCGTTCCCCTGACCTGATAGGAGCAATTGGCGTTTTGCAAGAACAGAAGCACTTCCAGACTCTGGATGCAAGTCATGTAGGGCAAAAGCAACCCCTCAGCTCAGAGCTGATGGGCAGGGAGTTGCTTTGAAGCAGCAATAAGCAACGGCTCAGCATTTTGCAGCATCTGGATGTTTATCTGTTCCTTAAAACGTGCTGAGCACATCAGTGTCCTCATTTGATTAATGAGAACTACATATGGCTGTGTCGGTCCAGACAATTTTTTCCTCTTAAATATGCAATGTTGGTAAGTTCTCCAGGTAGACTGGTGTCTTCCTGAGATCTCTCCTAATTCCTGTTCCTTACTCAGGGCTGAAACACAGTCAGCTAGACTAGTTCTCTTCTCAGCCTTTGAGGCTTGTCTGATTTCTAATGTTACTCAGAAGCTGAAAAGAAGTAGGTATATATATCTTTTGAAGTAAAGAAGAGCAATGTGAGTTTATGTATATTCATATAGCAGATGGTTCAAAACTCCAAGACGATCTGAAACGTGCTTTTTGAACTATATTTTTATGACAGATTTAGTCTAATTCTGCCTTCCTGTCCATGTTTCAGACTTGGAACAATATTCATACCATCAAATTTTATATCAGTGCAAACTAGATAGCACATCAGACCCATGATTGATATTTGAAGTTTATTTTTATTTTTTGCATCTGTTAAGTGCACAAAGATCTCAATGTTTTCTAGGTATTCTCATGTGAGAAAAGCAGACTTCAATTTAAGTCAAATATGTGTGATTGCTTCTCCCCAAAGCCTGTCATTTTATTTCTTTTTATCATTTTCCTTTCAAATATTTCTGTGTGTGTTTTTTTAAAGGAGGAGGGCTTCATCAGTCATCTAGGTATAACAGGGATATTTTTATTTCTGATAGCAGGAATATGAGATTTGACAGAGACTCACTTAAGTGGATTCAGTCGAATGACTAATTAATGTGACATCAACACAGCCTTGCAAAATGTATGAAACATAATTGTTCCTGTCAACTTATGGCAGTCTCATTCACTACTGCAAGCTGAGGTTATCGAGGTCCTTGTTTTGTTTGCTTTTTAGCACTTTTTTTCCAGTGGTGCCTGAATAGATGTAAGCAGTTTCCCAGTCAAAGATTTTATTTGCCATAAAATGTAGATCCAACTTACCCAGAGTTCTCTTGCAAGACTGTGTTGTTTTATAAAAATACTTCCACTGAAAAACTGCACTTTTAATCTTTTCAGAAAGGAAAATAAATCCAGGTTTCTGAGTGGATTCTTTACTGTTTTCATTTAATTTGTATTTTACAGGTATTTTTTAAAGAGTAAAGAAATGTCTGAAATAGAAATTAAATTCTTGCTCCCAATATTCTCTTTTGGGGGTTTGGGTTTGGTTTTTTTTTCATGAAAAAAAAAGAAACATTCCTGTGAGTAATGGAATACTATCCTCTACTGATTTCTTTTGGTTGAATATGTAAAGCAAAATCAGTTATTTACACAATAACAGAGGAAATGCAATATATGCAAATTATTTACAACAAACCCACATAAGAATACAAAGAATACAATAACGCCATTACAGCTCAACATCTGCCACTCTCCAATTATTGTGCAATTACAGTAGCTCTAGATAAGGAAGCTGATGTCACTGCTTTTATTTTACACAGACTATGTTTTTATGTTCATGCAACAAGGTGCAGTACAACAACTTTGCGCAATAATGACCTGAAACAACATCATTCTTTCCTGTTATCGTTTTCAATTCCGCAATCCCACCGAGACTAATCCATCCTCTGACTGAGAGAGATGTTACCAGAGCTCCGAATTAATGTAATGAATTGCATTTTTTCATGCACAAGTGCTATTAGGAAATAAAACCTCAGTGGAGAGGTTGCAATAAGTGCTCATTGCTGAGTACTACGTGTGTCTAGACTGCTAATGATATCACCATCTTATCTTCTGCAGGTACCCCAACAATTTGTGTCACTGTCTGGGCAGTGCTGAGACTTCACTTTGATGACACTGGGTAGGTATCGCTGCGTGGGAAATCATTTCACGTGAATTCAGCACGATGGCAAGGGTGAAACAGAAATATAGCTATCAGAGGACATGACTAATTTCTCCTTCCATTTCTGACATTGATTTGTGTATGCAAGTAGTTAGGTCCAGTGTTCAACCTAGAGTGCTTTCCTGTTCAGCCATAGTTCAATGATTATGTCCCTATTACACTGGTGAATTCATGAAAGAAGATGTAGGCATCTACCCCATAAATCTACAGCTGACCCAGTGGCCCTCCGTTCCCTGCTCAGTCCAGGATATGAATTATCTCATCTTAAAAGAGCTGTCAGGTAAATCACACCTGATTGTCTTCTCTCCAACTGAAGGAAAACGAACGTGATGAGCTCATCTGTAGAAATTATTGCAGATATCTCTGATGTGATGAGTGAAATCTCCACAAGGAGTTGCTGAGCTTTGATTTACAAAGGCAATTAGGAGTTTAGCTTCCCCTTGGGGAGTTTTTTCCCACAAATCTAATGGGGGAGATGAGTAGAGGCGAGACAGAAATCACATCCTGTCTTCCGTGTGAAAAAAAAAAGAGGAAACGGAATAATTTCAGAAAGAATTCAAGAGGGTAGATTCCAACCAAGTGGTCTCTTCCTGTAGGGAAAAAAATGTACAAAGATCCTGTGTCCTTTTCTAAAGGACCAGAAGAAAAGGCTGCTCCCAGAGCTGGCCCTGCACGTCTCGGTAGTCAGTAGACTGACTGGTCTGACAGAGCAGCAGGCATAGCTGGTAGGAATGGACATGAATATATGCCTTGAAAATACAAACTTAGCAATGGTTTTTCATGACAGCTGTGTTTGAAATTGGTGAAATGTTAGGAAAAATGCTAGGAATGTGGGAAACTGAAGTTGGACTAGACGATCGTTGTGGGGTCCCTTCTATTCTATTCTAAAATTTGGAAAATCTAGCAGTGGTCCTTTGAAAACCTTGATCTGAGCGAAAGGTGTCATTATGTACCCAAGTCCCATTTCAGAGAGACTTAGGCTTATGTTCTAATTTTGTCTTATACTAGAGATACCTGGATCCAAAATTTGCACAAGACTCACTGTTCTGTCAGATTTTCTTTATCCTCCTTCTTTCATGCTCTTTTTGGAAAGCACATAAAACCCTTCCTCCACTGGGGATGCCAATGCTTTGACCCAATGTTCTATTTTGACATTAAGACAAATTAAATCATTTATTTCCATGCAAAACAAGCCAGAAACCCCTATTGTGTCATTATTATGATTACAACACTGGTCCTAAATGCATTAATTTCTCTTAGGAGTCCAAACAGTCCTTGCATTTTGCAGGTAGGGGGAATGTCTCGCAGAAGGAAAAAAACAAAACAAAACAAAAAAACCTTTCCTTTCTTTTAGTTAGAGAAGCTATTTAGCATGCAACACATTTAGACAGATTCTAGCTGAGTGTCTCAGTGGTTACTTTCTAAAAATCAGCGAGCATTGTTCTGGGGGTGGGGAAGAAGCCAGCATGAGCCTGAAAACATTGTGGAAATTACTGAACTGGGAAACCACAGTCGCAAAGGCATGGAGTAAAATATAGACTCTGCGTCTAAGCCTCTTCCTGCTTGCTCCTTATAAAACTGGCAGAGCTGCCTTGACTTCAGCTCCTGATTCACATCACTGTAAGTGACAGGTTTGTGGAGATAAATGCAACTGTCTCTTTATCCAGACCTGTGCTACTGAATTAAATGGACTTATTCCAGATGTACACCAGAGATGTAACAGAGATCAGACTCTGGCCTTTTCAAATGGAAATCACATCCCTCCCCCATCCCACTGGCTCCCTTCCCTTCATCCATCCTGAAAAAGAGTCCTGTGTGCCTGACTTCCACTGTAGCAATGCATTTGAAAGAAATTAGGGAGCCTGTTTATGTAGTAGAGCTCGTTGGCTGATATTACAGACTGTTCTGTTGTGCATTGCTTCTTTTTTTCCTTCTGGTCGTCTTCATCTGAGGAGAAGATGATGTTTCTTCCACCACATCCATCTCATGGATGTCACAGGGACTGGACCAAAAAAGTCCTTGAAAAAACCTTTGTGTGAGCTTGATCTGATTCATTGTTGACATCTACAAGGTAGACATTGGCAACTGAGCTTGCTGGGGACACATCCTGTCAAAGGAGAGGAATAAGTCTAAGAAGAATAAGCATTTGTAGGGGATGATATATCACCCCAGAGTACACGTTTAAAATCCATCAGCGCAGGAAAAAAAAACCCAACAACCTCCAAGTCTCTATTTGTCCCAACCAGAGTCTGGAATAATTAGTTGGGTTGTAGATGTCTTCAGTATAGATGACTGGAACTAGAGCAGGTAGATTCCATCCCCTGTAATTTCTCATTTCTACACAGACAAATTGCCATACACCAATGACTGTGCAGCCAGATTAATATTAGAATTTCCCCAGATTCTTCCAGCATTGGTCAACTCACTGAAAACTTTCAGGGTAGATTTGATGTGCATCTTAGAGAGGTTGAACTCTGCAAGTAGTGGGTAATTATCAAAAGAGGGCACCTAATTTATAAATGTATACATAGAATTAAAAAGATAATTGGTGATTTTAGGTGCTTGTGTTTCGTGGTACACAATTGTTGATAACTGAAAAGAGCCTGATTTCCAGAATTCTGTGGGTGAGAAGGAGTTCCCTCTGAACATTTGTCCCTTTTAAAATATTTCAAGCTGGGCATCCAAAGTGAGGTAACTCAGAAATGTTACTTTGCATTTGAAAATCTCAGCCATTAGTCCCATAGATTTTGGTGGATTTTAAGGTTCTAGGCTTCGTAGACAGTAAAAAAAAATGTACTTCTGTGCGAATTTGACATCCCAGCTCTAAATTTTCTCTCTTCTCACCAGCTGTACTACACACATGCTTATTGTTGGTTTTATGGGAATGCAGTAAAATATTGTTCAACTGAAATATAATAAATATTGTTCAACTGAAAATATAACTTCAACTGAAATTTCTAAACCAGACATCACCCAGCTGCTTGGGATTTCTCTCATATGCACTTTGATGATAGAATATTAGCTCTGACTCCTCACATTTACACATGTATATAATTTTGTTTAAAGTAAAGATTTTCACTTTTCCCCCAGATGGTACCAGGCTACCATTTACATGACACAGAAGTTGCATTAAGCTCTCATAAGATCAGCAGTGTTTTATTCCTGTATGCTCTTTCTAATTGTTTCTTGGCATCTGACAAATGCACCATGACAACCACTGCTGGGACTTTTGGCTGTTGTCCCAGTGGGAGGGAAATCCTCCTTCTAAGAACTGCAGGTACAAAGTAGACATTTTTCTGTGATTTTATGTTTTCCAGAGGGAAGCATGAGGGAAAGAAAGCAGAGACAAATAAAAGATATTTTTTAACTGACAATCAAATTCTTAATGACTTAAAATACTGTAGCGGGGGTGGTGTGGCAGGGGAAATAAGTTTTTTTTCATTGTTATTGTTTTTCTAGCCTTAAAAATATATGTTAAAGTTAAAACCCCATACGTATATGGGTCTTGTAATTAGCTTCCTCTACAAATGAATGACTAAATGCATCTATATGGAATAAACTTCAGCAGAATCCTTTGGCGAATCTGGAGGAAGATTTTAAATGCTGAGGTGGAAATGTCATTTTATTTATGATCACTCACTCCCAACAGCTTAAAAAAGGAGCTGGCTCTTGTCCATCCTTGCTCCTTGGTAGGATTTGCAACCCAATGACCAGAAAATCATTCCTATATGTGAATACAAGCAGCCTCTAGTACCTCCTTGTGTACTAGAATGTGTAAGAATCTTCATGTTGGGGTCAGGGACCAACATTCATATCTGCTTTCCCTGGAAAAAAACCTGAGGCATCAAACTTTGGAATAACTATCTCTTACCCTTCGAGGTATCTCCGTCTTTTTTCCTTTCTACTGAGATGTTAGCTTAAAGGGACAATTTTACAGTTGTACTGTCTGTAGACACAGAAACATGCATAGAGGTATTTTCCAAAATGCATAAACTGTTTTGTGAGCGGTACCGTTGAAATTGCCACAAAAATACTTATTTTACTTTCAGATAAGCTGGGTAAAGGCTGCAAAAGAAAGCTACAACAGGGACAGACTAAAGAACTAGTACCTTTGAACCCAAATAAAATAATTTAGTTGCAAGACCAATCTCCCATTCTCTGCTCCTTTGAAAGTTGTTGTAAGTTTATTAACTTCCTTGTTATATCTTTATCTTTATCTTTACCTTTCCTTCTCTTTCCCCACCCCATTCTTTCATTAACGACTGCAGCTGCTGGGACATGAATGACAACACTGCCTTGTGGTGGGTGATCAAAGGTCCTGTGGTTGGATCAATCATGGTAAGTGGCACTTGGAGGAGGTGTTTCCTCAACACTTCTGAGGGCAAATAATCGATGCAAATAGCTTCAAATGGCTTTACGAACGATGCTGCATCTGCTGTGCTGGACTACTGGACAGCTTGTCTGAATGTCCACCATTTGCCTTCCACAATGCTAAGTAATTCCATTGTTATAAAGAAGGTTTAGTACAAGTTAAATGATGGTGCACGGCTTGCGAGCAAAGACTATGTAGACAAGGAGTTATTCAGTTGCTTAAATATAGATACCAAATGCCATAAGTAAGACTCTAGAGCATATGGAGCATTTGCCTGGGGCTGGCAGATATGACACGGGATGTATGGGAATCCTGTGCCATTTGGGGTGGCAGCTGAAGGCCAAATGGGACAACCCAGAACATCTAAAACAACCCTAGATGCCAGTGTCTGGGAAACCGGACTGTGTCTGTTGAATGGAATTCATTTCACGGCTACAGTTATTTATCTAATATTAGCTTTATAATAGTATTGTGGACACAGTGCAAGATGTTCAATTGCCAACAAGGTATCTAAGCTCTCTTTAGTTGATGGAGGTTTTGGATTTGACACAAATGATGCTAGATACCTGTGTATGAACAACTGAGAGGTCCTAAAGTACCCTGCTTGGGCTCCAGCTGCTGCCCCAAAAGAATATGGGAATTTTAAAATGGTGTTGGGCTCTTCCCGTTAGGAAATTAATACGGTTAGTGGCACCTGAAAAGCTGCTTGTGCTTAGACACCACATGTAGGTGTCTAATTCTGGGCATGCTAAGTTGCTCTCCATACTCCAGTGACAGCACTGGCCAGGACTTCATTGACTGTTGTGGGAATGTAGACACCCAGCTCACAGGTAGCTATCTACATGTAGGTGTTTTCTTCTGGTTTGGTGCTTCTCCTTTGAAGCATTTGGACAGCTCTCTGAAGTACAGTAACCTTCAGACACATTAAAGGTAATTCAGCTAATTACACTGAAGGGTATTGAGGTGAAGAGGGTCCCATGGTCTGGGTTTCTGTGATATCAATGTCCTTTGCAAAGATATTCTATGAAGGATCACATTCTGGCTTTGGGGAATCAGTTAAACCTGGCTTCTATTGAAGGTATTAAAGATCCAAGCAACTAGAAAGGGATGACTGGGCTTCTCCATTCATTTGCAGTCTTCAGATCAGATAGAAAATACTTCTGAAAGAGATGCTCACATCTAGTTCTTGGTCTCCTTACGGGAGTAAAAGGTTGCATAAGAGACCAACTAATATTTTCCTACTGTTTTCTTCTGGTATTAATCTGAAGACAAAGCATCGAAATAAACTGATTGTATTAATCTCCAAAATTTTTAAAAATATATCTGTAATGTCATGATTCTACAAAAGAGAAGATGCCCAGGATGGCATGAAACTAAAAGACATGAAGAAGAATGTTAAACACACACACACACACGCACGCACTCCTCCCCTCCCAAAACCATTAGAGGTCATCTCATCTTGGGACAGCTTCAGCCAAGCAGAGGGAAAATGACACAACTTGGGTTTTCCAGGAAAGGGGAGACATTAAATTGTGACTGATGGATGCTACTAAACTGAGAAATGCCTTAGTTCAGAGAATGGGAGATAAAGATACTTTTACTGGTGAGATCTTTCCTATATGGTTTTGATGTGCAGGGTTCTTGCTTTTTATTCTTTGCACTGGTTGATAATGGAAAATGTTGAAAATTTTCACTTATGTTTGTCTTATCTGGTGCTTGGAACTGAAGAAATTCTGCCTTACTTTAGCTACTGCAAGGGAGATATTTTTGCCTGGAAAAGGGGTGTTAAAACACTTGTAAACTTATCCTATTACTTCTGACCCTATAAAATTTCTAGATTGCAATTTGGAGAAGACTAAGGCAATGGAGCCAGCAAGTCACTGGGAATGTCTTATTCTCATACTTGAAAAAATATATCATTGTCATCATTTTTTCCTTTTTTTTCCTCTAGATAAACTTTGTGCTTTTTATTGGCATAATTGTGATACTTGTGCAGAAACTCCAGTCACCTGATATCGGGGGCAATGAATCCAGCATTTACTTGTAAGTACAAATAAAGCAGTATTCAATTTAGATTTCTAATATACACATAGGAAAAAAGATAAAGTCAAAAAGATGCCTCAGTTGAAGTAATTTGTTTTTCAAAAAGATCACAGGATCTATTAAATTTATTTGGTTGATTTTGACTTTTTTTTTTTTAATCCAAAAGCCACTAAAGTGCATTTTAATGCCTGCTTTCACCTTTCTTTAAAAGGCCTAGAAAAACAAACATAAATACAAGATTTAAAAAAAATACCCAAACTTCTTTACAAGTCAGTTATCTGGAAGTTAACGTACTGACCAGGCATAAATATTATGATATTCATGGGACAGTCTGCTGTGCTTCATACGTTCCAGGGACGTGGTCCAAAGTTCATTGAAAGCAATGAGATTTGGCGAAAAGGTTTCATTAACTTTGGACTGAATTCTAATTTGGGAAGATCTCCTAAAGTTGCTTATGTTCATGTTTCTGGTAACCTTGAATGCATTCAACTTAAACCAAAAAATTCCCCCCTGCACCTAGAATTGCTTAAAAATGCACAACAAATCCTATAATTTTGCTTTTGAAGTTTTAAAACTTTCTTTGTGGTTTACATTTTTTTAAAGCTGACATCCTTTTTGTTAGTTTCCACCTCATCAGAGGACAGAGATTGGCCATTTGAGATGGTTGTCATTCCCATTTTGAGTGCATGCAGTCATTCTCCATACAAAAATTATATAATCATTTTGAATAACTAGGATATGTGGCAGCACATTTGGTGTTTTCTTGGCTTTTCAGCCTAAACGCCACGCACATTTGCTTTGCAACTTTTTGTGAGCTCTAGTGATTTCTAGCACTCATAAACATAGGTAAGACTGTTTGATTTAACGCTGGGTTCCTGGTGAAAAAAGGCAAGTCATGCAAACCTTGAATAAAAATAAAAGATGTCAGGATAAGGTAGGAGATCCTTATTTTGTAGTACTTTTAAAAAAAATTATCCAGTGATCGGTTTCACCCTAAGTAGCCACACTCATACGATAATGATGTTATCCATCTAAATGACAATTTTCAGGGAAAAATATGTCCTCCAGCTGCCTATTTTTCTTCTTTTTTTTTTCCTATTGTCTTCTTCACATTTACATGAAGTGATAATATCTTATGCCTCACTTTTTCACCTCTGTAGTCAGACATCCACTTACTGAAAGTATTGCCCTTGAAGTTTGCTCTAAACTGTGTTTCCACAGACAAAAATAATGCTTTAAATTCATTCTACAGGAAGATATTTCTCCGAATTAAAACTCAGGAGAAAGTGTAGTGAATAGGTTAACTGTATGCATGGTTTGCCTAGGGCTTGCATGAAGACGTCCCATGTATGTGCTGCTGGGAAGTCATCCACTGAATCTTAGATTGTAATTAGCACCCAAGATGTGTAGAACTAGTTCTGATTACGACCTGCTATGTGCATGTTTGGTGTCTGCTGCACATCTCTCACATATGAAGCAAAGCATGCCATAGACTCCAGTGATTTAATTAGACTAAAAAACATCCTTGTCATTTTTGATCAATATGGTGACTGGGTTTTACTGATATTTTTCCTATGTGTATAGTTAGCCACCAAACCCAAGAGAAAACATCATATTTTCTGTTTCATTCGCTGCCATTATTTTTCATATTTTTTTGCAACTTTATAAATGGGTGTGTATAAATTGATATTGCATTTGTGTATGTGTTATGAAGTGGAGTGTTGTTTATCCAAACAGATTCGACAACAGAAAAGTCACACAGAAATGATAAAAAGAAATTAAATTAGTAAGTCTGTGCAGATATACACCAGGCATACTCAATATTTGTACACACATATCCTGTAAAAAGAGAGCTGTTATAACAAAGAAAAAAGATAGTTCATAGTATGGTTATGTCACCATATTGAAATCTCTGTGGCATTTAGACTGTGGTCCATATTAAGCATTTTCCATGTCCTATTTTGCTGTTTCAAACTATTAAACATCATCCCATCCATCCAAATTCTCCATCCAGATCTTTATTCCACAACATATTTAAGTACTTTGTTTTTAGTACATGAGACAGATCAGTTGTGGTCGAGGAAGGATGTTCAGCCTGTTTCTGAAGATAATATTGCATGATATCTGCAGTAGTGATTGAGATTTATTCTGGTATCAATCTTCCACTCTCTGGAATAACCCTTTAGCCAGGACTTCCATCATCAAAAAAGAAAATAAAAGACCCCACAAAAATTTGGTTATTGATTTTGGGTAGGATGTATCTTCTTCTTACATATATGATACATGTTTATGTTCAGGCCCTTTTAATGATTTTTTTTGTTAGGAAAATCTACCTCCAGTTCTATTTTATAGACACTATGGTCGTGGTTCGGCAAGTCACTTAAGCCTATATTTGGCTTCAAAAGCCTTGGGGATATGCTTAAATCAAAGATTAATTATATATTGTTACAACTGTGCACTCATTATTAAAGTTCCCACTACTGAAGTTAGCTGCAAGGCATGACAGGAATACAACAGAAGAGTGCACTAGTGCTTAATTAATACAGTATAGCCACTAAAAATTGTAAGACTTGCTTTAAAAAAACCCCGAACAATAATTTGTATAATTTGCAGCACAATAATGAGTGTTTTATCCCTATAAAAAAATGAGACTTTCTCTCTAAATAACTTTTCTGATGATCATTATATGCAATAATCTTTGCCTTGAGGCTGTCAAAAACTTGGAAACGTGTAGCTAATTCGTAACAATTTTCTGCAGTATTCAAATGCTTTAGTGATTGTAAACTTCCATTTTATCAACTTGTATGTTCAGTCATTCATTACCAGTCTCATGCCTAAACCATCTTTCTTCACACATTTAATTCCCCCTCAAAGGTGCCTGCACGATGCTGATCCCATTTCAGACTGAACGGCTCAAAACATGCCAGATTCTGAGAGAACAATAACTCCACCCTTCTTTTACTGATGTTTTAGATAGAAACTCCTCCTTATGGCTGAAATGACTGGGGGCTAGATTCATCAAAAATATCTAAGCAGCTGAGGTAGGAATTAAAAAGGAAATAGAAGCCACCCTTTTTAATGTTCATTTTAATTTTGTGATTTTGGGGGGGTTTTGTCTGAGGACCTTAAGCAGCTTTCATACTTCCTCCCGGTAGTCATCATAATCATTAGTTACTTTTTAGTGGTAGGAGCGAACTGCCAAAGGCATAAAAAAGACATAACTTTGTTTCTTGAGCCATGTTCCCATTTCAGTTAATCTTGTATCAGTCCTGAATAGTTCCACCAAATTAAGCATCAAACCAAAGCAAGTCCAGTAATACAAATGCAATAGACTTTTATCTGACTGAGAAGTTCTGAGATCCTCAGGTGCTGGGGAAGCACAAAGTGATAACAATTCCTAGTGTAATTAAAACAACTATCTGCATAGTTCAGACAGGTTTCTTGCCCCACCTGGTGAATGAATTGCATAAACAATTGTAATGTGCCATGGTCGTGGACATGACACGCTTAATCCTATAGTACAAACGACAATGTTTTGTATTTGTACCTGTATATTCAATCCAGTTAGATTTTACTTAACATGCTTCGAAACAGAAAGCACTGCCTGATTTTTAGCAATCTCCCATGGCAGAGTTTGTAATTATTTTGAAGAAGTAGTAGATTATCTAGGGACACTGTTACACCATATGCTGAAAGCCAAGTAGCACTTCATCAGAAGTCCGCGAATCCAATGTGCACTCATCGTTCTTGGGACTGGAAACACATATTCACAACCCTACTATGGCTGGCTTAGCACACATCAGGCCCACATTATTTGCATGGATTTTCATACATCAGTTCCTTGTCTGGAATTTTAGGAAACAAATAATATATTGATCTGGTAAGGCTTCACTCTTTCTCCTGTGAGAAATCCAGCCACTAGTGTGTAACATGGTATGTCAGAATCTGCTTTCAGATATTCTGGTTTTGGTCACCCCCCAAAAAAAGCCATAATCCTGTAGAAATACCTACAGAAAGCTTAAATCCACGCTATTATTTTCATGAGCATTGTTGCATTGCTGAAAACGTCATTATAGACGGAAGATCATCTAACTGTATCACTACCATAAACCACTACAGTATTTAAGCAGGTATGCATGATGTAGATGCATGCTGGAATAACCCTTAAGATTAAAAAGGCCCACACATTTCCATCAAGTTTTTGCTTATTCATTCATTTTTGAGGATCAAACACATTTAACTGAAAAAGCTTCTCTTTTTTTTTTTTTTTTATTTCCAATTTATCATGAATAGTATAATTTGGGAGGGGGAAGCTTGTTTCTGCTTTTGCTTTAACAGATTCTTCATAAATTTTGTATCACATGTTGAAAACTCAATGAAAAGAAAATAAACCCCACATATATCTAGCTAATTCAGGTCTACGTCATTCCTCCAATCAGCATCTTGCTGGAAAGAAAGGAGAAACATGGCATATATCATAGGTAGGTATGATTTTACATATGGTGCAACCTAGAGGGTTAGGGCAGGAGAAGCAATGTTGTAACACAAACGTTTTGGTAAACAACACTCCTCTACAGTTCACCTACAAAGTCACTGGACACTCAATGATTCATTCTGCTACCGCTTTGTCTTGCTGCAAGTGCTTAGACTGTGAGCATTAATAATTATTGACAGGGTCTTCATGCCAAAAGTCTTATTTTTGACAAGAAAATGGCAGATGTTTGATGAACGGTCTATTCTTTAGCATGGCACTTTAATTTCTTAACCCCAGGTACTGTCAGTTGAGTGCTGGAATGCCCACTAACCCAGCAATGAAAGGAAGTCGTGTCCTTGGACTAATCCTTTTCTGTCACAAGAAAATACAATGGAAAACATAGACGATGATCATTTGGTGTTAGTGCATGATCAGCAAGGACCTAGTTCTCATTTCTAAGAAATGCTAGGAGAGTAGATGTTTGCTACTTTGATTGACACTAATTCTTGAGGGGTTTATTTAATGCTCTAGAGAAAATGTTCTCATTCACAACTACTATACTTTTCATTTACATTTCCCGAGACAAATTATTATTTTAGGTGTTGGTTTGAGGTTTTTTTGGCTTCTATTTTGGTTTGGATTTTTTTTTTTTTTTGCGGGGTGGTGTTAATTTGTGCCAAATCTTGTCAGGTAGAGATTGGAAAAAAATGGAGTGTACTCCTTAGGAATGTAAGCTCATGTAGGCTATGTACCATAATTAGCAAGAATATAATTACCCAGGGATTTATTTATTTTCAGATAAAGTAATTGAGAACCCTATTCTGCTTTGATTATCTATCTATAGATTTGCTGTGGTCTCAACTACTGTAAAATCAAACAACACAGAATATTTAGTGTGTTTATAATGTTCCTGTGAGCTGTTATTCCTGTTGAACAGCTGAGGGTAAGATGCACAAAGAGGGCTACTCAAAATCCCCGCCGGTGCCTTGTGGCAGGTAGAGAAACATGAACATATATCTTTGGTTGTCAAATCTATCTTCCTAACCTAAACACTGCCCTTTCATCCTATATTCACCTTTTACATTTTACAGTTATGATAAGATCAGACCTAAAACTATGCCCACCTTGAAAGTGTTTTTGTTATTTCATGGGCCACTTGCCAAAGGGATATTCCAAAAGAGCAAAACAGTATTTTTAAAGGAAATTCCATCAATTTCCAATGATATACAAGCACTTTACTGGAGCTTTGACAGGCTCTGATTTTGAAATAATCAATGATTGATCACAAAGCTTGTTTCTTGTGGTTACAAGATCATCTGTGATGAATGCAATGTTAAAAAGTGCTCTGCTTCTGTTATTTTGAAATCCTTAGAAGGTGGTTAGAGTGGAAGTCCATTGTGCCTTGGCCTGCACAGGTGATGTCTGTGTGAGGGAGGCTGACGCCTGTTATTTTCTATTTTGAAGTAGTAATGAAAAATAGGATGACTCTGTTTTTAAACACTATTTGTGCACATTGCTGTAAGGTATTTTTATGGGCAATTTTATGGTTTCAATGGATATACAAACAGAGGAACGGATACAACACTGATTTATATGGTTGATGAAGTAGCTGGCTTTTTTGAAATCTGCCTAAGTTTCATGCTTAACAGTTCTCAAATGGTGACTTAAAATTTCCACTTGACTCCATGCTCTGTGGAGCCTTGGAGAATGAGATTGCGTCCTAAGTGAGCAAAGCACAGGCTTTTTTCCCCATCTGTTACAAGAGCAAGCCAGGAACTGGAAAATAACATGTTTGCATTAAAAGAGAAGCCACTAATAGATGGTCCTTGTCTGGAAAGATCAAGGAGCTGTGCAGGTTAATGAGGGAGAGAACAATGCCATGTTATATTCAACAGCGTGGTTCTCTTTATAGAAATGTTCCTTCCATTTTTTTATGAAGAAACAGTGACGCAAAGCTTGATGCACTCTCAACAGTTCTATCAAGGGTTCGATTAACCCTAACAGCCCTGTTTCTGAGGAGGTTTAGGCACAAAAAAAGGCTAAATAGTGTCTTACAAATTCCCATTGAAATGTTAGTAGCATATATCTGAATATTTCAGATCTATATGCCTTTCAAAGCCAGTACCTAAAACATGGTGGCTTGATTGCCATAACTGGTATGGAACAGCACTCATAGCATCTGAAGACTCAAGCCAGCGTGATTTACATATAAGTATTTGCTTGTGTACTTGTGTAAATATAGGTCTTTGCCTACACAAGTACTGTCTGAAATGCTCTATATATCTAAAACTGTTCCAGCATTGCTTTTTAAAAGACCACAAATACTTTAGCAATGTGCACAATATAAAGCTTCTTACTTTAATGTGAAACTACACTTAACTAAAGTCTTTGCAATATTACAAATTTTACCGCACATTTTACTGAATAGCAAAAATAAGGTAGCCTTCCTAAAGAAAACAGGGTACAGACCTCAAATGTGTTTTTAAAGTCACTGCACTTCATCAAAGTGAATAACCTAATTTTGATCTGTATTGATAAACTTCCGTTGTCATGGAGATCAGCAGGATAGAGAACGTCCAGTGCCTAAGGCCATGCTTCTTTACGAATCACCCATGGATTTGGGTTCAGTGTTGTATCCTTTACCAGGATAGCTTACTTACTGAGAAATACAATGGTTTTGGAGATTCAGATAATTTTTCAGAAACCTCAAACTGAGAGCTAACTTGGGAGCATCCAAATTAGACTATTCTTGCTGTTTTCCCTTTCTCTCCCGCATTGCTCATAGCTAAGTTTGTTCTTTTGAATGCATTGTTAGGTTGAAAGGGATAGATCTGGAATTTTATTTGTCCCCAAATCAGTTTGTACCTTTGTTTCTTTGAATTGGTTACTTAGTGTAAAGATAAACGTGGAGTTGAAGCAACTGGTCATGCAGCAGTTGTTGCGAGACTGCAGACAATGGGGAATAATTCTGACATCTCTGATCTTGAACGTGCTTTCAACTTACATCAAAGCTTGATGCACACCAGCATCCATGGTCTTCCATTTACCTTTTGCTACCATTCACATTTTTGCCTCTACCATATGAGAACAAAAGGAGTTTAATTTCCCCTCAGTGTCTCTGCTTCTCCTTGCCATTGATCTCTTAAGTCTCACTTCGGCAACTCACGTGCTTCACATCCAGCAGTTTTAGTTTTATGTATGAAGAATTATTAGAATGTATTCCAAGCAAGTACATAGTCCTTAGAGCCTGAGGAAGGGGCAAGAAAGATGGTGCTGTTGCAGTGCAGAAGGTTTTTTGATCTGGAAGGGTGAACTTCTCATGAGGTTCTTGTAACTAATACTGTGCATAAAAGGAACTGTGTGGTGCAAAGTGGGTAATTGGTTAATTGCCCAGGAATAAATTCTTCCTGCCTTGGAGAGTACAAGTACACACTCAAAGGCCAGCAGGTTACCATGGCTTAATATTGAATTAAGCCTCAGTGAAGGTAGTATAAACAAATGTATGTTACCTCAAGACTGGACCAATCCACAGCTGCCCTTGTGGTTCACATAGTCTTAGTACCTCATTTGCTGTGCACCTCTATAATTACTGAAAGATTTCCAAACTGTAATTCCTCTTATGTATTTCGAACACTGTAGTTGTTCAGCTGATTAAATGTCTGCAAGCCCAGGCCTTTTCAACAAAGGCAGCATTCTTTTTTTTTCCTTAAGGAGGGTGACAGAGATGGGTTGAAACTTGGATCGTTGTCTGCAGGGATATCGTATAACATGTGAGGCAGGTGAGGCAAAACGATGTAACTGAAGCTTCAGAGCTGCAAATCCCAGTGTAGCTATACTGATGCTGAGCTCTGCCAGCTGACAGGACTAAGACCTGTCTATAATGCTTGAAAATCCACTTCTTGTGGCAGACTAACAATAAATATTCTGTGGGTTTTGCGCATTTTTGTTTTAAGGACAATGAGCTAATCACATCTCGGATATTTTACCTCTGTATTTGGACATACATATTTTTCATTTCCAACAGTAAACCTATATTCAAAACCATTTAAGAATCTCATTTGGTGTGGTACATTTTTCTCACTAAACATGCTATCGTCTTCTACACTACAGTTATGTTACTGCACCTCCATCAGAATTATTCCATAATGCATGACATTAGTCTATGCTCTCGAGTCAGTGAGAATAATCTAGCTTGTTAAAATAGGATATCCAGAGTTAATACAGAGGAAGGATCAGGACATGTGACCTTGAAGCTACAGTTCATTTAAAGACTGTTTCTGATGGAAGTATTCTGCTCTCTACTACCAGCTTCCTTCTCTAGAGCGCAGATAAATATTAAGCTTTATGTCTTCATTATTTGATCTCTGATGGCTTCCTCCATCCTTGTATGTTCACCCTATAGAAGTTAGCAAAGCCAAGAATAAACAGCGTAGAGATGATTTTTGGCTCTCTTTGTCCATTCTGTTTCATCTTCAAGCCTCAGTTCTGCACAAAGGTCAGAAAGTTCCTGTTCAAACCCCTATTTGTTAAACATTCATTTTCAAGCTCAGTTATAGTCTGCAAGCAGTAACCCGGCTTCAGCCTCTGGAGAGGTGATAGTGGTTTCCTCACAGACACACTGTTTCTGTGTCAAATTATTGTTGTAGTTACCATACTAACTTTCAGTTGCAACAGATTAAATCTAACTTTGGTGGAATCAAAAGTACACTCATGTAAAGCATATAAAGGACATTGAAAGTTCTCTCTAATGTAGGAGCTTTGAAATCCGTGGAAGACCCTCATGAGGTTTCCTACATACATCCTAGTTTTTAGCTTGAAGTTCATTGACTTTACAAGTACGTAGACACAAAAAATGCAAATCTTCTTTATGTTCCTTCAAATCACTGGAAAAAAAAAAGCAATCCACTGAGCTGTGGAAGACACATCTATTCAAAACAGTGAAGAGAAACAAAGCTGACCTCTCACATGTTAAACCAATGCAAAGCCCTAAAAACTAGAGACCAAAAAGTCAGATGAAAGAAAACTACTACCACCCATTAAAGTCAACTGATTTTAATGTGTTTTGGACAAGGATTGTAAAGGAGACCTCACGTTCTCTCTTTTTTTTCCAACTTGTTTTCAGATTATTCCAGAATATTTGAGAATATGATCCTGGAATACCTCAGACCCTTTAAGGTCATGGGAAAGTGTTTTTGGTTTGGTGGTGTTAGCAGTAAAAAGTAGACCTATAGGTAACAAGATTAAGACTTTGACAGAAGGTGACTTTTGGACTTGTTTTCAATTGAAGAGTAGAGAAAGTAAGTTGCCTATTTTTATGAAGAGTACAACAATGTTTGTACTTTTAGCAAGACAGCATGGGATCCACCTGTTTTAATAAGATAATCATGCTGGGTTCCTTCCACAGTCAGTAGAGATCTATCTAGTCCAGAGAATAAAATCCTTAGTATAACTTATTTCATTATAAACAAGATGCTTAAAATAGGTCAGATAAATCTCAATTTGTGCCCTGTTTCTCACTACTGACTGCAAAGCTAGCATGGGTCGACAAGGTAAAAGGCATATGCCTATATTGTAAACTTCAAAAATTAGATGACATGGAACTAAATAATGGCTTTGATGAGAAGCACCCATGCTTATTCTATGTCTGGGTGAGAGGGGTGAATGAGTCTACTTGCATACAGTGGATCAGGACCCGCAGTCCACACAGCAGGATGGAATTGTATAATCTGTTTTCTGCTCACAGAATGAGTTCAGTTTTCCAAACTCTTTATATCTGATCTGTAAGTCTAGGGTTTTTGTAAGTGTAGTTGGAGTTTTGGCCAGGAAACAAGCCTAGCTTCAGGAAATTCTTAGCTATCGAGTAGCAAGGAAAAGAAATCCCCCAATCGATAACAATATCATCTGTAGGTAAGTAGGCATCTAGCATAAATAATAGACGGTATGGCTCAATTTTTCAATTTTTTCCTCTCTCTCCCATACAATCTTTCTACTTTCACTTTGGTTAACTTTTTATTGTATTTTCAGTACTTTATTTCATTGATTTGTTTCTACATTTCTTTTCCTACTACTACATGGTTGCCAATCCTATTTGTAGTGAGGTTACATAGAATTACTTGAGCAGGGTGCACAAAGATTCTTAACGAGGCACAGTTTTAATTTGCATGAATCAAATTCTACCTTTATTGTGTTTCCCAAAGGATTCCCCTTCAGCATATTTAGAGACAACCCACAAACTCCATCATTCCCTGTGTGCTATTAGTGACCTAAACCCAGATCTTTTTCGTTATGGATCTACATGGCCTTGGTAACAGAGCGTAATGTCATTCCCCTGAATCAGCATGCTCATTTTACTTCTCTTAAGCATCTCTGACAAACCTACAAAGTCTTTAGAATGGAATTGCAACTACGTTTGCCTCAAATTTGTGTACTTTCTCATTTGCATTAACTTGCCAGATGTCAAAGTGTTCAGTCTGACAAGATAGTCTTCAGCCACATCATACATCACTCATTTAATCCTGGGAATGTTTAACTTTTTCTTTCCCCTTCCACCCTAGCACCCTCCCTCTTCCTCCCAGATGCAGCTGCAGTCCATGCACAGGACACATGCGGTGAGACTCAGCTTGTTTGCCTTTAGCTGTCTAAAGTCTCGTATTTAATCTAAGCAGTCTAGTCTTCGTCTATGGTCAAACTGAGAGACCAGGGCACCTCCGTAAGGCAGTGCATCCCGTATGTCTTGGACACCGCTGTTACACAGGTCAGCTCAGCCTCTGGAAGTGCCTGTTTCTTTCCATGATTGACTGAGTTAAAGGTGATAGTTCAGTTTAAATTTGTCTTAGATACATATAGTTAGATGTGACCAATTCCATTCTGTGTGTGCCTACAGAGATTTGAGGATCCTGTCCTAATTAATGTAATGTTTTTATATCCATAATCTCATTTATATTAATTTTCTCTCATTTAGTTATTTTTTCCTCCTTCCCATTTTTTTCTGGTTCCTGTCTCCTCTGCCTCTTGTCTCTTTCTCCCTTTCCTTCCACCAATGCCTCTATTTGGATAATAAATAAATAACTAAAGTGAGTAAGTTAAAAAAAAAAAAAAAAAGGAGGGGAAAAAAAGGGAAGAAAGCTATCAATTCTGTACTCTAAAGATTTTGGGTCACTTTACAATATCTAACATCAGAGAGATGATTCTACCTAAATTAGATAGGATGGCAGAAAAAATGCTAACTGCGCTAAAATATTAATGTTTTCCTAAGTAGTGCTAGCAAAGTTTTCCATCACAAGCCCATGTGTAAATGTTTCCTCATTGAGTGGGGAGCAGTAGTTAATTCTTAGATGCTATTTTCAAAATCAAGTCTGTCCTTTTTGATAATTCTAGCAAATATCAAATGCTGTCATGTTAGTTCTACTCACTAGAAAAACCTACAATGAAAATCAATCCCTGCCAAATAAAACAGGGCATAAGCAGTAAAGGAAACATGGGTGGGGATTTTTTTTTTCCAGATTACTATGGCAACATCAAGCATGTCATTGAAGAACACAATCCCTTACAACCCCCCATGATTAAGAGTTTTCAAAGTTATTAGTGATTATTGATTTTTAGATCTTTCATTTTCAGGTTATGTACCTTTTTTGGACTCGATGATCTTAAGGGTCTTTTCCAACCTAAATGATTCTATGAAAATGCCTTCATAAGCACTGCTTTTCAACACATGCTGAACAGCCCTCTTGTGGTAAAAATTGGTCTGATAAAATGTGTTTCAGATCAGATGATCAAAAAATGAATGAGACACTCAAAATGCATAGTCAATTCTGAAAGTGTCAGCCATAGTAAAAAGAAACTATCTCTAAAAATTCTCTCCTTGTGTTTGATCAGTCTTACCTGACAATTAATGCACAACTCAGCCCTGTTAAGAACAGAGGTGGTGCAAAATTTTATCACAAAAGTGATACTGTAAAAGGAACAGTCATTTTCATATTTACTTCCTTAGCATCATCCAAGAAATGAGATTCATTTTGCAAGTTGAAACATGATTCGTATTTCTATTTGCTGGATGTATGCATGCCACAATACTGTATTCTTTTCAGCTCTTATGGTATAATCTTTAATAACGCAGCTGTCAGATTTTGATTACCTAAAAGGAAAAAACAAACAAACAAACAAACAAAACTCTAGTGAATGGGATTGGCTTAAAGCAGTTAACAGTACTCCTGTTTTCAATTTATCCTATTTTACTGTTCAGCTTATAAACTGCATCCTCCATCTATAACTAGGTGAACGCATATCATAGACTGTGCATATTAACAGAGCAACATAAACAGAGTTTGATTGGTTTGAATAAAGTTAGATATTTGCCTTGTAGGCAATTGTTGTAAAAAAAATCATCATAGTATTCTTTATAGTCAACGGAGATTCAGTCAGGGTAGTAGGTGGTGTTTGGTGTGCTGTTCATCCCATCCTAAAGTGGACATCTGAAATAGGTCTGATATACCCTGACCAATAACTGTGTTTTTCTCTCTTGGCTGCTTATTCTCTCTGTTGATTCTCAGGGGACCAAGGATGTCTAGTTTACTTAGAATTCTATACTGTAAATATCCAAGCTTCCTTGAGGTGAATCCCACCAAAACAACCATGTGTTGAAAACAAAACAAACCAAAAAATCTCCCCTCAAAAGTTGACCAGAAATTACTATTTTCAGTTCTCATGTTTTTCAGCATACCATAAAAGATACAAAATCCCTATCCCTCAGATCCCTCAAAATGCCTTCCTGTCTTGTTTCAGATTACCCTTCTTGACAGCTGATTTGAATTAGCCTTTCTCTAGGTAGTTGTAAACATCCCATTCTCCATAGCAGCTCTTTCTAGAATACGACATGTAGAGATCATGGTCCTGGTTCATAGTATATGTGCCTGCTGCTTTTACGACCACACCTGTCTTAGCGTGTGTGAACAAAAATAAGTGGTATCTCCAAATTACCAGGCAGACATGCAGTTTTCATACTGAACTGCCCTCCCCATGCATCAGGGAAGGTGCTTTGGTGTCCTTACTAGTACTCTTCACTAAAAAGAAGGGATCCACACTACCTTGGGTACTCACACATGAAAATGAGGAACATCTGATCCAACTTCATCTTAGAGTAATCTCCATCCTACAAGTTTATGTTATTACTTAATTGTTCTCCACAAGCGTGCAGTCAACTTTCATTGAATATATTGTTCTGTTACCCTCTGTACAATACCAGGCTGCCAAGGTCATGTGTATTTTGGATGCGTAATGCTGCCCGCCTGCCTCCAGGTTGTTTCACCTTTGGTTTGTCTGTGAATCAACGCATCCCAATTGCCAGCGACAGCCAGCGCATTTTAATTTTTTTGTTTGTTTTTGCTTCAGTTCAAGCAGCTGGTTTGTGCTGTAATTTCATTCTGTCATGTCCGCTTTCCATCTTTGTGATGTGTCTCATGAAATGTGTTGAAAGTGACCTACCTTGGCCTGTTCACGATATGCTGAAAAAAATGCTAATCTTGTCATATTTAGCAGCTGCGTTCAGAAATGCTACTGTAAGCCTAAGAGGGCTAACCAGCACTCTTGCAAGATGTCAGAACTATCAACCATTACCCTGTAAGTGTACGCAATCCTGTGACATTACTGTGTTTGTATGACGCATGTTGCAAGTAAATGAATGGATATTAGCAGAGGGGTAGTAACCAAAGAGCAAGCATTCATTTAGTTCTTGTTGCATGTAGAATTTTTGTGGTTGTTCTGTGCTTTTGCTGATGCCCCACGATCAAGGATTTTAAGGTTACGTTTTAAAAAATTTTGTAATTATCGCTGATGCTGTTTATGGTTTTGGCTAGTGTCTGTATAGAAACTATTAATAGTTACTGTTTATTATACAGCAAAGAGGGGCACGCTGGTCATACTGAGAGTAAATGTTTCACCTGAAAGTTTCTTAGAACGACAGGGGCAGGGTAGGATTGAGTGAATCAGACCCTCAGCTGGTATAAAACAACTTATGTCCATTGAACTGAGTGAAGTTGTGTTAGTATACACCCAGGGGTGAGGAAAGGTTAAGCTTAACCTAATATCAAAATATTATGTGTCTAGTCAGAAGCCTTTGTCAAAGATTTGTCTATGGAGAATGAGGCATCTAGAAAAGTGAATAAATGCCATTTAGTCTAGAGACGTGAATTAATCACTTTCTCACTGTGCACCTCACTCTCTGCTACTCGTACAAGAAGCTCATGGGGTTCATTTAGATGAGGTGTACCTTTCAGAAAACTATTATAAAATATGTTTCCTGATGAACTTTCCCCTTAATTTCACAGCAGTCTTATGAGTGCAAATCAACACTCTCAGAGATATCCTGCCACACAGATCCAACAGTCTAGCATTTTGCTGTAGAATATGTAGTACTTGTCTTTGACACTATTAAGGAAAAAAGGTTGTTTTGTAACATACAACTGCATATTTTGTTATGTTTGTTATCTAGAAAAAAACTTTTAAAACATAAAAATAAATTTTCTCTGTGATTTTACATCTCCTCAAGGTATTTAAGAAATAGACCAAAGAAAATGCTCAAAAGATTCAGTCAACAGACTGACATTGTGCAAAAGCAGATAGAAGAAATGGAGAATAGAAGAACAGTCAGCAGGTCCATATCCTACATTGAGAGAAGCTTGAAGTCTAAGAAAAGAAGAGTTAGATAAAACTAGGACCTAAATTTAGGATGAGATAGTTCGAAATATGAAGTTCATTACTTAATATATAACCTGGTGCAGCATAGACTTCATGTTGGGCCTTTGCAGAGAAACAAATTTCCCATTAGGTAAGTGCAGTGTTTCAGAAAGATGACAGACTGGTAGCTCTCTAAGGTGAAATCCTCTACCCAGTCAATGGCAAGAAAAGTTCAGCTTAAACAGGAGCCTGGAAAAACTCTGTACACTTCCACCAACATAATTAAACCTTATTTTTTGTGCTAAAATACGAAAGTCTCAGTAAGCTTCCACTGCTTTTCAAGTCCTTTAGTCTGAAGATGTGATTTATGCACAGGAAAATTAAAATGCTGTAATCAATTACTGTGTTTAGGTGTTACCTCAGGTCTTTGAAAGTGATCCTACAGATCTAATTAAGCTTTTGGAAAAGACATGTATNGAAAAAAGGTTGTTTTGTAACATACAACTGCATATTTTGTTATGTTTGTTATCTAGAAAAAAACTTTTAAAACATAAAAATAAATTTTCTCTGTGATTTTACATCTCCTCAAGGTATTTAAGAAATAGACCAAAGAAGATGCTCAAAAGATTCAGTCAACAGACTGACATTGTGCAAAAGCAGATAGAAGAAATGGAGAATAGAAGAACAGTCAGCAGGTCCATATCCTACATTGAGAGAAGCTTGAAGTCTAAGAAGAGTTAGATAAAAATAGGACTTAAATTTAGGATGAGATAGTTTGAAATATGAAGTTCATTACTTAACATATAACCTGGTGCAGCATAGACTTCATGTTGGGCCTTTGCAGAGAAACAAATTTCCCATTAGGTAAGTGCAGTGTTTCAGAAAGATGACATACTGGTAGCTCTCTAAGGTGAAATCCTCTACCCAGTCAATGGCAAGAAGAGTTCAGCTTAAACAGGAGCCTGGAAAAACTCTGTACACTTCCACCAACATAATTAAACCTTATTTTTTGTGCTAAAATACGAAAGTCTCAGTAAGCTTCCACTGCTTTTCAAGTCCTTTAGTCTGAAGATGTGATTTATGCACAGGAAAATTAAAATGCTGTAATCAATTACTGTGTTTAGGTGTTACCTCAGGTCTTTGAAAGTGATCCTACAGATCTAATTAAGCTTTTGGAAAAGACATGTATCTGTCAGAAAGATTACTGAGGTTCCTGAAAGTCAGATGTTAACTCTGTTTAGCATCCTTTTGATAAAATAGGTACTTTGGTTTATTAAACATGAGCTATATGAAGCATTTCATCACTAATGACATCCCGTATCTTCATGATTTGCTCTTTGAACTTCTATTTAAATATTGTCATGATTATTTTTTGTACATATTCATCACTGAGTTATGGCCAAAAAGACGAGATTCCTCTAATCTAAACTTTACAAGCTTACAGTGCAGCAATTTATATGACAAACTCAGTCCAGATTCCCTTCGTAGTCAATGGAGAGACTTAGGAGGTGATAAGGCCTTCCTTAGGGACAGATGATTTGTCCTTGTGCGTAAGTGCCTCTTACTCTTCATTGACAATAAAGGGAATGTTGGTGTGGAATTAATTTAATTAAAAATAGATGTCATCATTGCAGATATCTCATAACTTTAAGTTAGTCAATATATACATCAATAGATGTATTCAGTACATACCCACGGGGTTTACAACAGGAGTCACATCTTCTTAAAGAGGCATCTATAGCAGGCAAGAACTATGCCTTAAAAGTGCATTTTTCTCTGCATTGGCTTTAGAGATGTTATGCTAACAATTTCGATATAGATATCTACAATATGTATGTCCAAACCTTGGTGAGATGAATGTTGTTCTACATGACTACCACAGACCTTGATGTCTTCTCTGCAAACTTTTATATTTAATCCATTTAATTTCACTTAAGACTCAGCATTTAAACTGAACAATTCTCTTGCTTTGAAGAAGCAGGCCTAAATAGCAAAACAACAACTACATAGTCTTTGTTCAAAGGCTATGGTTTGAAGATCTTTTTCTTCTTTTGACAGTCTGTGATGTTTTGTCTCAAAAATTTGTGTGGTGGGAACCTCTAAGACCAAGGCAATAAACTCTTTGCCAGAATAAAAGTTATTCTGTATTTTATCCTTACCTTAATAGCACACAGTGTCATCTTCAAATCTTATGTAAGTTACAACGGCTTTTTTGAGCTACACGACTTTGCAGTTGGTCCGACAGAAACAGCTACAGTCCTAGCAGAAATGGCACAAGACACATCTTCAGTGCAGTGGAGGTACCTGGAACTGATGGGAGAGTATGCTCTAAGCTACAGTTTTCACCTCTCTCTCTCAAAGACAGAAAAAAGAATGACAACCACAAATTTCCTTACATGATTGTTCTAGAGCTTCAGGTCCCGCGATGCAGAGGACCCATGTTTTCTGATGGCCTCCTTCATTTATTCCAAATGGCATCATCACATATCCCGCTCAGCAGTGCTTACAGTTGTATCTGCAGGTTCGGAATCTAGAGACATATCTTTGTTACATCCCATTCACAGAAGCCGGAAGAACCTATTTAGACCATTTAAACTCATGCTTAGTTGCTCAAAATATTTTTTTTTCATCTGATGTACAGTTATTGTGTTTGTTTGGATCACAGCATTAATTTGTCTTCTAGAAACCTGTTTTAAAATGAGGAATATGAACATACTGGAACATTGAGTAGAAATCGCTGAAAATTCTACTCAGCAATGCAATGTGATGTGCATTTTCATTTCCAATTCATGCCCAGTTATGTCCTATGTAACATTCATAGGCACTTCAGCAATCTTCTTAATAAGTGTGGATGTGCAATGGAAAAATAAAGACATGCTTCATTCAGGTACTGGTCAAAGTTAGACACGTTTCTACTTTCTATTCCTTTTACTGTAAAGACGTCTTTCCATAATTCAATAGAGGAGTGAGGAAAAACAGAGGACACCGTTACCTGTGTCTTTTTGTACTGACACTTTACGGAAAGGCCAATAGCCATGCTATTGGAGAAAATCTCATGTTTAAACTGTTTTTAAGGAAAATAACAGCTGAAAAATAGAATGTCAGCCTCAACAAAAATTGAAATACAACTTGCTTTCTTATAAAGTAACCTTAAGACATTCCTCTACCTGTGGGAATGTAAACAAGGTTTTTGCTAGACCTTTTGGAGAACATATCTCTTCTAAACAGCCAGTTCAAGCCCAACTGAGTCATTATTGTCCTCAAACCTTTTGGATCTGTCCCCTGAGTTTCTTGCTTGTCTGAAAGAGTGTGGGAAGATAAGAGGATGAATATCTTTGGCTGTTACACTCCTGAGAATCTCGCTGTATTCCTTAACATCTTCATTTCACCATTGCACATAAACTTACATGTATCACAGGTACTGCTTTAAGCCTTCTTTCTTCCTAATCCTCTTGAAAAAACACAATTCTTCATCATCCACACAGTCATTAGTAATATCTCAAGTTTTTCTTATAATTAAAATTTTCTTTTCCTCTTTATAGATCTTAAACATCTATACACTTCACAATGTGTTACTTCTTACATTTCATGTATTTTCTTCCTGACTTTTATGACAATATTGAAGATGGTATCTCAAATAAGTTGATGATGACATTGTATTTCAAGATCCTACAAACTAATTGTATGATTAATCAGATATAATTAATGCCAGAAAACTGACAATAGAAAATTCTTCCTCTGCACCTTTCCCAAAATTAATCTCCTATGACTGCAGTGAGATACAACATTAATATTAACAACAATATTAATAGACAATTCTAGTCTGACTTTTAAATCAAAATAACATTTATCCTTTTGTTGTTGTTGTTGTTAATTAATTCATTAATTCTGAGAAATTCACATAAAAGATTTTAAGAGATGATACTTCTTTGTCCAGTTTACTACCTTAATTTGATTTTTTTTTTAATTCCATGTCTAGTTTAAGACATTTACGTTTTTTACATCCTTTATTGTTTAGGGAGATAATATTATTCTACAATCTTTACCACAATGTTTCTGTTCCTTTTCATTAATCTGATTACATGTCCATAGAGAAAAAGGACTAGAAGGGACCTTGAAAGGTCTTTCAGTCTATTACACTGAGTCACTCCTGCATCGTTTCCTTTTTTGAGAGATCAGCAAAGTTGGAGACTCTGTATTTTCTTCATCAACCTGTTCCAAGGTTGCTCGTCTCCTGTTAAAAAACTTCTGGTCAATGTCTAACTTGATAATTCACAAGAATTGTGTCCTCTGATTTGTGAAGTCTTTCACCAAGACTTGAGATTTGGTGTGCATCAGATTAATGGATCATCTGTGTTTAGTACAATCTCAAGGCAAGGGCTGTGATGTGTTTATCACCATTAGTGCACAAAGTATGACCGAGGGACACCAGCAATGAACTGATATCCCATTTCCAGTTTGGTGTTGGGTATAACAACATATGATCACAGAGTTCTTGGAGATGTATTAATTAAGTCGTCACTTTCAGTAAGACAAACACATCATTTTTGGGATATTGTTGAGCATGTATTTGCAAATTCAAACCTGTCTGCAATATGCCATATAGATATATGCAGAGTGAACATTTGAATTTAAAAAAGTGTGCAGCTCTTCCAAAAATCTTTATGGCTTTTTAGATCTTTTGTCCTCCCATCTACCTCCTTAACTTACTTGAAGGAAATCAATCATATTTTTTCCCCTTTGAAAATGACGTTACTGTAGGCCACTTTGTTTATAATAAAGCACTTGCCTTATTTTCAGATCAACATTTGCTTTCTCTTGGGTCTTTTTTGCTGCTCAGTCAGCAAATGACACTGACCAAAACTGATGCATAAGTCTTGGCTGGACCCCTGCTTTTGGGGAATTTCATCCATACTCAGTTAAGCGCTTACAGGTACAGACATTGGATTCCAGCCCTTTTGTTTATACCTACCGAGTTTGATTTCTCTCTAAAACCTCTTTATTCTGATGCAATGGAAATTAGTTACACCATGGAATTACACTTAGGTTTCCAACAGTATAAATGAGACCAAAATCAAGACCTTGAGGAATAGTCATGAGTATAAGAACGTATAGGGGTTTTTTACCTTTATTTGGATTGCTGTTTTGGAATTTTTTGCTATGCAGAAAGAAATTCACACACACACACACACAAAAAGTGATTTCAAACACTCCACCAGGATTAAGCAATTGGGTGAGAGGTTTATTATTGTGTTATGGTAGCAGTCTGAATCCCTTAGCAAGATTACCCTCCTCGTGTTTGGCGTGGTAGAAAAAATCTCTGCTTATAATAATGCAAATTAAAATAACAGTACAGAGTATTAAGCATTACTAATGTGCAATTATTGTAGCGGTGTGAAGAAGTGGGAGCAAACTACAGTGTGTCTGAAATCACTGTTTGGGAACAAATGGGAATGTTGTATATTTGTTTGTATAATTATACAGTGTATGTATTTCCCAAAAGGGAGGCAACAAAATATTTTCTGTGTTTTCTTCTTTAATTAAAGCACAAGTTGTTTATTACAAGGCTGCATTAAAGTTCTTTCACTCTATTGTAACAGGAGACTGGCTCGCTCTACACTACTGCTTATCCCCTTGTTTGGAATTCACTACACGGTGTTTGCTTTTTCTCCTGAAAATGTCAGTAAGCGGGAGAGACTAGTGTTTGAATTGGGACTGGGATCGTTCCAGGTGATTATACAGTGAACTCTGCTTTTGTTAAAAAGAAATCTCTGTTCGTTGTAACTACTTTGCATGCACAGTTCTCAGACTGTGTGTTTATTTATGTGTATGTTTTGTATACTAGGATTTTGGTTTTGTTTGTTTGTTTGTTTTAACGCCAGCTATTTTCCAGCATTTACTGAAGGATTTGAATTACATTTTTTTTTTTTCTCTCCCATTTACCTAGGGTTTTGTTGTTGCTGTTCTCTATTGTTTCTTGAATGGGGAGGTAAGACTTTTAGTATTTAAGCTCCCTCACCCACCATCCCCATCCCATTTCCTTGTGGGAGTAACTGCTATTCTAATCTTTCACTGTAACTCATCATCTACCATATTCCCTAATACCTTAGGCTGAATCTCACGTTGTCTCAGCAGAAGAAAGAGGATGTGTGATGTCTTTATTAAACCAAAACATTGACCTTGCTAGAGATGATGGCTCAGATTAATGCTCCCTAACAGAGGTAGGGACTATACTGGGCTCTTCGGTTATGTCATCCCAGGTAGAGAACTTTGCACTTGTCTTTTTTAAACTTCGTATAGTTCTTGCTAGCCAACTCTTCCAGCCTGTTCAGTTCTCTCTGTAAGGTGAATCTCCCTTCTGACATGTTCACTTCACCACCCAGATTAGTGTCATCAGCCAGCTTGATGAGGGTGCTTTCTATCCCATCATCCAGATCATTTATGAAGATGTTGAACAGTGTGGAGTCCAGTATCAATCCCTGGAGGAACCTACTAGTAACAGGCTGCCAGCCTGAGTAAAAACCATTGTTCACCACCCTCTGAGTGTGGCCTGTTAACCAGTCTCCTACCCATCTTGCAGACCACCCACCATATTTATATCTTGCCAGTTTGCCTAGGAAAAGGCTGTGGGAAATAGCATCAAATGCTTTGCTGAAGCCCAGACAAGCAACATCCAGTGCTCTCCCCATGTCAACAGAAAACATTATTTTGTGTAGAAGATGATCAGGTTAGTCTGGCACGATTTGCCTTTGGTAAATCCTTGCTGGCTTTCCCCAATCACCTGTTTCATTTGGTTTGTATTAGTTTCTAGGTTTCGTTCCATTATTTTCCCAGGGACTGAAGTAAGACTAATAGGCCTGTAGTTTCCTAGGTCCTCTTTAGAATAGAATGGAATGGAATGGAATGGAATGGAATAGAATAGAATAGAATAGAATAGAATAGAATAGAATAGAATAGAATAGAATAGAATAGAATAGAATAGAATAGAATAGAACCGAACCGAACCGAACTGAACCGAACCTCTTTTGGGCCCTTCTTGTAGATGGGTATGATATTTGCCCTTTTCTAGTCATCAGGGATAACCCCTGATCTCCATGACTTTTCAAATATTATGGACAGTGGCCTTGAAACACTTTGGGGTGGATTCCATCTGGTCCCATAGATTTATGTGGGTTGTGCCCCTGCAAGAGGCCATAGACCAGACCTTCCTCCATTACTGGTAAGTTGGTGCATGTGTTGTTGTAGCTACTTAATCCTTTGTCCTGGGATCCAGATGCACCAGAGGCAAAGAAGATATTGAGAACCTCTGCCTTGTCAGCATTATTAGTGACTAGTTTCCCTGTGCTGTTTAGCAATTGGCCTATGTCTTCCCTGTGCTTCTGCTTACTGCTCACATATCTGAAGAACCTTTCTTGTTGTTCTTGACTTTTTTGGCCATTGTCTGAGCTGAGCCTTAACCTTTCTGACTGCTTCTCTGCATGCCCTAGGAAGGTTCTTGTAGTCCTTGATTGGTATTTGGCTGCCTTTCCATAGCTGATATACTTCTTTTCTTGCTTTTAAACAAACGCTCATTGTTAAGACAGCTGGTCTCTTGTTCTGCCTTCTTCCTTTCCCTTTATAGGGGATGGACTGTTCTTGTGCTTCCAGGAAGCTGTTTTTGAGCCTTCTTCCCAGCACTCACAAGCTTCTTTGCCCTCCATGGATGCTTCCCATGGAATCCCTCACAACTGAGCTCTGAGTATATTGAAATTGGCTCTTCTAAAATCGAGGGGTTTTGTCCTATTACTGGTCTTCAGTGTGCTCAGCAGTACCTTAAACTGCACAATGTTATGATCACTGTATCCAAGGCTACCATTGGTAGTTAGTTATGTTGTCAAGTAAGTCTTCTTAGTTTGTAAGCAGTAAATCTAGCAATGCGTTGTTCCTGGTCGGCATGTCCAGTGTCTGTGGCAGGAAGCAATCCTCAATACACTCCAAGAACCTGATGAAGGACTTGTGTACCACTGAGTTGTTTTCCCAATAAATGTGTGGGTAATTTAAGTCACCCATGAGAACCAGGTTCTGTTGGCCTAAGACTTCCTTAAGCACCTGAAGTAAGGTTTCGTCAGCCTTGTCATCCTCATTGGGAGGTCGGTAACAGATGCCTAACAAAAGATCCCCGCTGGTGACGATTCCTCTAATCTTGATCCAAAGCCGTTCGTTCAACAGAACTTTTGTGATCTCCATAACTCACCTCCATACACTCAAATTTACGTTTTACATAAAGTGCAATTCCACCTTCTCTTCTTTCCTTCCTAATTTTCCCAAAAGAGTTTGTGGCCATCCACTGTGGTCTTCCAGTCATGAGTTTTCCCACCAAGTTTCTGTGTTTTCTACAGTATCATAACTCTCTGATTGGGCACAGAGCTTCAGTTTCTCCTGTTTGCTGACCAGACTACATGCCTTGGTATATACAAACTTGAGGTGACTGGACTTAGAGTTCTTGTCTTTGGAGAGGGTTGGGGAAGCATTCCTCACTACTCTAGTAGGTGAACTCATCCAACCTGATGCTTATGAATATGCAGATATCACAGCTTTGGACACTACTCCCTAAGTTCATTAGTTTAAAGCACAATTCACTAAGTCAGCCAATCTGCTAGTGAAGATTCTCCTGGCTCTTCTAGGTAGGTGTATCCCATCTCTCCCCAATAGCCTGTATTCACTGAAGAATGTCCTGTGATTGCAGAAAACAAAACCCTGGCAATGACACCAGCCATGAAACCAGGTATAGATCTGCACGATGCATCAAGTTCTGTCTGCACCCCTATCTCTGGCAAGACAAAGGAGAAGATCACTTGGGCATCTGTCCCTTCTACTTGTGACTCCAGGACTCTGAAGTCCTGCCTGATCTTGCCCAGGCTTTGCTTTACTGTGTCACATTGGTGCCCACATAGAAAAGAAATAGGGGATAGTAGTCTGTGCTTTTAACTAGTTGTGGCAATCTCTCTGTGACATCCTGGATCTTGGCTCCTCGCAAGCAGCAAACTTCACTTGACTGTCTATCAGGCCGACAGATGGGTGCCTCAGTGCCTGTCAGCAGAGAGTCACCCACTACTAGCACTCGCAGCTTCCTTTTGCAGCTTTCAGTATGTGCTGCTGGTAGAGTTTCTCCCTGTGAATATTGCTCATTGGTTTTGTCTGCTGACAAGGCTTAATAACTGTTGTTGGGTGGTACATAAGAAGGAGAGTGAAGTGATAATCTGTTCCCACAGAACCATCAGAGACCATGCCACCTCTTTCTCCAAGGTGCTGTCTGTTCTCTGTTGAAGCTCTTTGTCTGGTAGTCCTTGGAGGTCAGTGCCACAGGGCCCTAATATTTCTTCTTGCATAATCTCAAATAATACCATATTCCTTGTCCACCCTCCCTAACACAGCGTAGCCTGCTAACTTCCTCCTGCAGCTCCTCCACCCACTGCCTGAATGACTCCACCAGAGCCCATCTTGAGCAGGTGGAGCTTCCACCCTCCTCCACCCAGGAGACGGGGTTGCTTCCATGATAGGAAGCTCTGTCTGGGTGGCTGTCTCCACTCTTCCCAGGCTAGCCTGGCTAGGTAGCCAATTCCTGTCTGCTGCAGAGCATGACCCTTACCTGGTCTCTACCACCATGCTTCCAAAAACCTCAAAGTACTGCCTAATAAACCCTTCTAATTCCCTGGAGACCTCAAACTGTTTGGTAGGCCTGCACAGCCCCAGCTAGCTCAGATGATCATCAGGGCTGCAGCCTAATGTTGCAGGTGAGCAGAGCAGGCAGCAGCCCAACGACTGGCAGAGTGCGCAGCCCTTCCTGCGTGAACTGTAGCACAAACTGCTGATGCCGCTCCCAACAGATGCCATGTCCTGTTGTTGGTGCTACACCCAACAGATACCACGTCTTGTTGTTGATGCTACACCCAACAGATGCCATGTCCTGTTGTTGGTGCTGCTCCCAACAGATGCTGTGCCCTGTTTGCACTCCTGGTCGGGCACTCCCCAGGTTATATGCAGCTTCCCACAGTGTGACCTGGCCATGGGGACAGCTGACACCATCCAACTGTTGCCCACTCTTCTCGTGAGACCTGACTCCTGCCAGCCGGTCCCTCCACACACACAGGCCAAGAGTGTCGGATGCCCAGAAACCCCCTCAGACACCCCCCGGGTACCTTGCAAACCTCACACTCGTCTCAGCACACGGCAACTGCTGCTCCTGCTGCTAGCACCAGCTTCCCACATCTGTTTATTTTCTGATTCACCCGTTCTGATCTGCCAATTGAAATTCCCCTGCCTTTGTTTATCAGACTGAATACATGAGATCATTGTTTTCTGAATTAATGGAAAAAGACTCCTCCTCAATGTTGCCTTAAAAGGAATATATACAGTTCATCCATTCTCTCCTCCACTGATATACATCTGTTATGCTGTCCAACAGGAGAAGACTTCTCCTAAAATCACCTTCTTTTTGTCTTTTCAAGGAGGCTGAGACCATTTATTTCTACCAGTTTTAGTGCAGTAAGTGTTCTCTGCTCGTTCACATACAGCATGCAGTAGCTGGTCTCTAGTACAAAAGGTCTCTAACTCCTTGATCCAAGTGATTCCTTCTCAGATAGTTATAACAATCTATTCAAGTTCATTAAACAATCTTATAGGTCACCTTTGCTTATGGGCTTAGTCAAGGTGACTTTTAAAGGACTCATAGGTAAATGTTAAAACATTATTTGTGGCTCAGTCCCATGTAGCTCAGAAGGTGAATTCCAGATCATGCCTTGCTGGAATTACTGGCTTGCATTCATACTTCACCAGCTGGAATTACTGGATATCCCACCTACAACTGTTGTTTCATCTATTATCTTCCATGAGTGCTAAAAGAATAACCAGAGGTCTTGTCTAGAAGTGATATGGAGACAAGCACTTTCCAAGGTAACATGTACAGTGTAACCCCTTGGATAGGGGCGGCTGTTCTTAGCCAAACTAACACAACCAGATTAATTAAAACCATTTTACCTCTCAAGACATTAGAGAATGACTTGTGCTTCCACTAAATTACTTAGGGTAAGAAAGGGTTCATCTCTGGTATATTACACTGTTATAGATGCAAATGTTATTTTCTTTTTACAGAGGTAATATACCTCTATACTCTATCTAATCTATACCTATCTATACTCTAACCAAAACAGAAATGTAGAGGTACTAGAAGGAGAATGTAAGTTTTCCAGTTGGATTTTTCCTCCCTGTAGTTAGTGTCCATACAGTTGAAGCACTTGTTTAGCATTTTGGTATATGCTGATCCATTTTGACAATTGTACTAGTCTAGGAAAATCTAGCAATGACTATTAAAGACAAGAACACCTTTGACACAGCAGCTCATTGGAGACCAGAAAAATATATTGAGAAAATATTTCTACATATTTCCTTGCTCTTATGTTATTTCATTCAAAAATATGCTACAGGTTACTGTCAGGAATGGGTAATAGACTGAGTAAATGTTGGTCTGAGCTAGTATGATCTTATATTAAATCCTTACTATCTTATGTATATATGTACACACATGCACACCTAGTGAGTTTGCCAGGAAATTGGTGATGAATGAAAACTCCTTATGTATTTGGTAGTGGCCATTGATGAAAACAAGATATTTTTTCCAAGAAGCTAGCTAGAGGAACATGTTGGAGTTAGTGTTGACCAGGTCTTCTATGCACCTCTGGGTTGATCCTAAATTATCTGAAGTCAGAGACACAGAACCCAGGCTGTTATTCCCACTGCATGCCTGGACCTCTTTCAGACATGGAGAAGTCACTTCAGATTTTGCTGAAGTGAGGAGTTTAATAATAGTCTGTCACATTGTGGGTTTTTTTCTAAACTTAATAATTTGTCAGCATGTCCTCGAGCGGCTAAGTACATAAAAAATGACCTTTTGAAGTTTCTCCCTAAAGGTGCAATCAGAAATAAAGAGAAAATGGAGGAGCTGGAAAGTCAACCGGTATTTTGCTGTGGATTTCAAACATCGTCATCCTTCTCTAGCGAGCAGCGGAGTGAACGGGGGGACACAACTCTCCATTCTGAGCAAGAGCAGCTCTCAGATTCGGATGTCCAGCATAAATGCAGAGAACCTAGCAACATGAGCTGCTAAGGGAAACAAATCAATCAACAAGCAAACCAAAAACCATCCCTTTAAAAAGAAAAAAAAAATCATAGTTTTGGTGGTGATGTAGGTCTCTTCCTTTCCTTTCCTTTTTCCTTTCCTCTTTCCTTTCCTCTTTCCTCTCCTCTCTCCTCTCTCCTCTCTCCTCTCGCCTCTCCTCTCCTC
>VZTQ01014132.1:38522-190312 GCA_013400755.1 Pelecanoides urinatrix
CTCCTCTCCTCTCCTCTCCTCTCCTCTCCTCTCCTCTCCTTCCCAACGTTTCCTTGATGTTTGTAGAGGTGAAAAAGCAAAGGAAATGTGTATATAACTCTTTTTAACAATCACTGTAAATACCCAACTGTACTCAAGGCCATTAATGGAAAAATGTTTAAAAGATAAACAACAGGCCAAGCCCACCCACTCAATGATTTACATTTCAGAGCATCTGCAAGTAATCCATTCTCAGTCAGAATTAACAAGTGGTTGCTGTGCAGTTGTGATCCTTGGTTGCCAAACTGATACTAATCTGTGAATGGACATGACCATTGTTATTTTTCAAATTGGTTTCTATTTTGGTTTGGATTTGCCTTTTTTTTTTTTTTTTTCACTAGTCAAACATATCTTAGCCCGTCCCTGTCTTTTGGCATGTGAATATCTGCAGTATTTCTCCTTTGAGTCTTAGGATGGAGCTAATATGCTTGGGTTAATCAAACCAGCCAATTCAGGAAGAACTTCAGAAAATTAAGTTCATGGCTGGATTTAGTCAGATGTTCCCAGTGGACTTGAGGAAACTTGTGCCAATATGAAGCTGCATAGCTACCATCGATCAGTGGGGGGACTCCAGGCAAGAGAGATGGGATCATCTGTCTTTTTTCATACCCAGGGACACTTCTGAGAATGCTTTATGTTCTAGCTAAGCTGTGAATTTTCTAAAAGGGCCATGCAGTTGAGATAAATCTATATTTTTGGCATTGACTGATTGATTGATAGATTGATTGATTGGAGTCTTTGAATAATAAAAATAACTCTCCCCTCCCTCCCACCTTAAGAGCAAAAGTCAATTCCAGGATGGCCTTTCCCTCCAGATAACCTTGAACACTCTGCAACTATGTCCAAATGTGGCAAGTTTTTGGGTAGTGCTGTCACACAGAGTGTGGTGCCTTTGCAACCTGGTTGACTTTTGTGTGTTGACTCCTCTCTGCCAGAGCAAGAGGCACAAGAGGGATCTGGCATGATCATCTTGGAAGGTAAAAGTCATCTGCATTTGGTGAGCAACTAAACTGAACAATAAGATGGTATGGAAAGAAAAGATAAAGACTTTGGATGACTTCCCACACCTGGCAGTTTTCTCTCTCTTTGGATATTCTGTTTGTTTAACCACCAATGGTCTTACTGCTTTTCTTTGAGAGGAACTAAAATGTTCTTTCAACCTTTGCCTTGTAGTTAAAGCCACGACTGGTACATATCTACTTCAATCAAATGTCGATGATGTCAATTCTTAAAAGTCTTTATACAGTGCATAAAGGCTTTGAGGACCGTCCTAGCACTCACTTCATTTTGGATTTATGAACTGATATATATATAAAAAAATATATATATATATGTGTGTGTATGTGTATGCATATATTAAAAAACAGAAATGAAAATGACATTTTAAATGCGAAGTTTTGAACTGAAACTAATAGTAACCAGGAAATTCAAAATTCAGGCTTGTTCTTTGGTGTTAGTTGACATGATCATGAACTAAAAAAAAAAGTGAAAGACTCAGAATTTTAGTGTCAGCTGAGTGTGAGCTTTTAATTTCACTGGTTTTTGTTAGTTTAGGTAAAAAAAAAGTTTTAATGTCATTTTAAGCATAGGTTTTTAAAAATAATGCTAGTTTCCTTATTTTTAAAAGGAGAAAAAAAAGGTGTCAGAAAGTTGTGAACAAAATATTAATTATAATACTTACAATTATATAGTGCTTTATGGGACATAATCTGCTCTCAGTTGTAGCAGTGTAAATGAATGTAAAAATAATTTGAAACAGAAACGTTGAGACAGAAATGTTGAGATTGACTTCATATTTGTACAGGATCATGCTCTTATGAGATGCTTACACCCCTTTCAGGTGAAATCTATTCTCGCACAAAGGACCAGCAAAAAGGTTTAAATCACTTATATTACACTCCAGTATCTTAAGTGGGAGATAAATGATCCAGACACCTTTTTTTTTCAAGTCTTCAGCACTGGTTTGCTGCTCCGAGAGCAGAATTTGTCCCCCTCTACCAGACTCTCTGCAAAAGTCACTGAAGTATTTTTAACTGATAGTTTGGAGCTTCCTCTCTCATTAGACACTGCTAAAAGCTATTTTTGAAAGTTTGCCAAGGAACCATGCACTTTGCAATCCAGAAAGACATGGGAGATAGGGAAAGTCAGATCTATCAGGTAAATGCATACTTAGACAGTTTTTAAATGAGATTATCTAATGTTAAAGGAACAGATAACATATAGTTTTCTATTTTCTGTAGTATGGGCTTTCACAAGGTATTACATTGACCATTCTGTAAGCGTATTATTTAAAAAAATCAAAAAGTATATTTTGCATGAATGGCTGGTAGCCAATTTTCAAGCATTAATAAATCAGAAGTCTCGAGAAAAAGGTGTTGAATAACTGTCTCTAGCTGGAGACTTTTAGCAATGTTTCAGGCCAGAGCCAGAAGGTGTTTGGATCTTTTATTTTTTTTTTTTTAATTTTTGTTGTTATTGTTAAGGTTTTTTCTGAGCTTACTTTTGGATTCTGTAGTTTTCCTGGCCGTCCTACAGTGCTCTGCAATTTGAGTTGGTGGATCTCAGTCCAGTGCCTCGTGGGCAAATGTCCACATCACCAAAACCACCCTCCAATCATGCACCCTGGTAACCAGGTCCTCAGCTAAATTAAAATCAGTACAGAAAACTGTTGATATTGTTAGAACAAAGCCACTTCACTTTGACTTGGGATTTGGCCTCAGGACATTAATATTACCATTATTTTTGGGGGGTCTCAGCAAGAGAGGTCAAGGACTGAATAGTCATGAAAATTTGGACTTGCCCCTTAAATTCCTAGAGCTAAAGCTCAGGAGCAAGACAAGTTGCAGGGCAGTGGAGGAGAAATTTCTGCTGTTGCAGTCCCTGTGTTTCTTATTCAATGGACAAATTGAAGTCTTCAGTACCTTTCACCAGCACTGAATTTACTAGAAGAAATGGTATCTCTCAACATATTTAATATACAATATCTTATACAAGCAACCCCCTTCTATTATGATTTTTTTATTGGTGGTGTTGATGCACTTGCAAATGTGACTTTCCTTAGTCACTCCAACTTTCTCAGTGTTACTGGAAAGATCGTACTTCAGGTGTATATAGTTATCTAAACCAGACTCTGACGCCATCACACAAATTAACTCTCAAGAAATCTTTCTGTTGAATGTAAACTGAAGACTGGTCATGCATGGCCACCATGCACAGTGGCTGTCATTTCAATTTGTTTCAGGATGGAAGAAACCAACAGGTGGTTTGCTTCTAAGCGTGTGTAAATATCAATTGAGTGTAACAGTGCTTTGTTTGATTTTTCACTGTGAAATATATTTTGAAGCTGGAAAGGCTATGTTATTACAACCAATACATAATTAAAAGAAAAACAAGTGTGCAGTGCTCCTTGAGCCATTTTTTCTACCATGTCCATACTGTATTTCTTGTCTAATTTTCTTGTTTTGCTTTTGTAAATGTACAAAAAGTTTCTGTGCTGCAGCTTTTGTGACTATTTACTGTATCTAACCACTGTTTGATTATTGACTTTTTGATGTGGAATGCTGGTACTACAGGACAATGAACATCCCAAAATGAAAACTACAACCTATATTTCAAAGGACAAGGCTTGTTTCATTGCTGCATGGTGACCTCACCTCCTTTTACCTTCACGTACATTTAGTATATCTGGAACTCAGAGCCTAGGTAATGAAACTTAAATGTTTAGTTGTAAGAGTTTTTATTTAATAGAGGAAAAACACCCAAGTTACTCTGCCTCATTTAAGTATTTGTGTTTGAAAACCAGGTGTTAAAATGGGGTGGTGGGACAAGGGTGAGGGATGAAGGCAGGTGAGTCCAGAGTGAAACACAGAAAAGGTGCAGTTTGGAAGTTAAATTCAGATATCGTATTTGGTGTCTAGCTCCTCCTTTTCAGCAGCTGTCCATAATTGCAATTAAAGAACTGTATCTTGCAACAACAAGGCTAAATAACAACCAAAAGTGGGCAGGAACTGACTGTGCTGATAATTTGAGATTACATTTGCAAAGATGACTCTGCATAGACTCTCTCCATCGACAATGGCAAGTGTGAGATACCTTCCAGAAGGGAATGCAGAGCAGTTCATAGAATCATAGAATCATAGAATCAACATCCCTGGTTGGAAGGGACCTCAAACAATGATCTGGTCCAACCTTTCATGAGAAAGGGAACTTAGCTGAGGTTATCTAGCACTCTGTCCAATCACATCTTCAAAACCTCCAGTGCTGGGGACACTACTACGTCCCTGGGGAGGTTGTTCCAGTGAATGATTGTTCTCACTGTAAAAAATTTCTCTCTTATATTGAGATGAAACCTCTCCTGATGCAACTTGTACCTGTTCCCCTTGTCTTCTCCATATGGGTCCTTGTGAAGAGACAGTCTCCATCCTCTTTGTAGCCACCCTTTTAGCACTGGAATACTGTGATGAGGTCCCCCCTGCACCTTATCTTCTCCAGGGAGAAAAGACCTAACTCCTTCAGTCTTTCCTCATTAAGCAGGTTGTCCATCCCTTTGATCATCTTCATGACTCTCCTTTTGACCCTCTCCAGTTTCACAGCATCTTTCTTGAATTGTGGGGACCAGAACTGGACACAATATAGTGTTTGTTAGACTCCTGCTCAAACCTGACCTGGGAGAATCTGATCCTCTTCAGCAGTGATGCAAGAATTAGTTGCCATAATTTGCCTTGTTCATGCCATTTTGTAAAATTGTGGCTTTTCATAATATTGTCATATCAATGATGGATGAAATTCTGCCTCTGCATAGCATGATAGCTTCTGTGCTTGCACATGAAGGGCTATGCAGGACTTCTGGTTAGCTCAAAGATTCATAAATCCCACGGACAAAAGAAATCAGTAGCTAAAAATATGCAAAGCCAATATGATCAAGAACAAAACATATTTAGCAGAGTTACAGTTGCTGGTTTCTGATCCTCAGGTGTTCCAGATCAGCACAGTGCCATAAGGACACTTAATCTGAAGGAAACTTAGATTAAGTAATTGCCGTTATTTTCACAGCATATTACATCCATCTCTACAGTGATCAACTCCCCTTTTAAAATTCAGTAAGGTTTTCTTTTTCTCACCTTCTCTTCCCACTGGAAATTTATTACAAAACTTCATTCTTCTTGCAGTTAGAAACCTTTTTCTGAATTCCAAATTAAAATAACTCCTGGCTTGCTTATGTCCCTTGTCATACTAATCTTGCCTCCAGTTCCTTTCTCCCTTCCTGAAATATGAACAGCTTTATTTCAGATGAAGTCTACAGTTTATCTTTGATCATGCAGCTGAAAGATAAGACTAAAAATAAGCATGCTATTAAGCAACATTTGTTTCAACTCTAATCTTAATTTGGGCAGCAAAAACAATGCAAAGAAGCAAACACAGACATATGCAAATCCATTGAGAACAGCAGGAAAATCAACTGGAAGCAGCATGCCAAACATCCTGAAAAAAAAGTAGCAATAAAAACTAAGAGAAGGATTTCCAGTTCTTCGAAGTGTATAAAGGGGATTTAGTTTTTGAGCAGTTTTCATTCAGTCAGATGTAAAGGCAGAAATGATCCCAATCTTCTTTTGTGGTTTCAGTTATAATCTTGCAAGAGAAGCTGTATTGCTGCTGCTTCCAACCAAAGGTATAGGACGCTCATTCAGTCAACATATTGCATGAAATCAACATTCAAATGAGCAAAAATATACTGGTTGTGTCAACTTGTGAGGTTTCAGTGCCCATGTGTCTGACGCTGCTATTAAATCCCTACTAAATCTGGCCTGTGAACCATGCAGATACCTAACTTCACATTATCTTTCCAGCTCAGCCCTGCCAGAAATTAGTGGCAATAAAAGAAATGCAACCCCCTTTCATTTCATTGGCTTCATTTGCCTTGTTATTTGAAATTGTTTTTCAATAGCTTTGCTTCACATTATCTTTCCAGCCCAGCCCTGCCAGAAATTAGATATAAAAATTTCAGAGGGCATAGCAAAAAAAATATGTCCAGAGTGACTTTAGTAAACAGTGACAATAGAAGAAATGCAAACCCCATTAATTTCATTGGCTTTATTTGCCTTGTTATTTGAAATTGGTTTTCAATAGTGTTTCAGAAACAATTGCTTATGGCAGACGGTTTCAACCTGTGGTCTGTGGAGACTTCAGAGCCTGTAGACTATTTCTGAAGTGTCCATGGAAGATGATTAAGAAAAATAAATTCATTCTTTGTATATAACAATATATGCTTGTAAGGCTCCTGAAGGGCTTTTTTCTTACCCGTAATTATGTAAAGGCTCTCACAGAACAAAAAAATGTTGAAAAGTATAGCTGCAAACAGCTGAGGATGAGTTACCACAAACTATTTTCCCAGGACAATCTAGGTGACCGTTTTTTCAGTTTTCTCCACATAGCGTCATCCAGTCTTTGATCAACCTCTCAATGCCTCCCATCCAACATCCACTTAGAAAAATAATGATAAAGTGGAGATGGTGAGGAAAGCATGACCACTCTTAGCCAGCTATAATCACAAGGAGTATCTATATCCCAATATCACAGAAGGGCCAGGATGTAAGAGCAGTGTTACCAGGTCTCTTAGTAGCCTTTTCAGCGTGAGTGATTGGTTTGAGAAGATACAGTTAGAACAGATGCTGCACCTTGGATGAAGCTACTGTACTTACCCCTCTGTGTCTTCAACATCTATAGAAACATGCAAGCTGTGGTTTCACAGCTGCCATGAAGTCCTATGAAGCCTTCTTACATGACGAACTACAGGATCCATATGCCGAAGGTAATCCTCATAGCTTCCACATTCAGTGGATGTACCTAGAAATTTCAACAAATTAAGCTTTTTCTCCTTGGTTTGATTATGTGATTTCAAGATATTAAGACTTTCTTTTTTGGTCTGAGATTTTCATGTGGGGAAGGCTTCCAGAGAAATGTAGGATGCTTAAAATCATCTGCTACATGACACTGCAGAGCAATAAATATGACCCCAGCAGAGCTATTATAACATGGAAGGTCTAAAGGGATGCAAGACAGCGTAGTAAGAACAGATAGAGCAGGATATATGGGACACCACATGGGATCCTGCTTGTCCTCCAGCTGCCAGATAAGATTAGTGTCTCCTACAGTTCCTATGTCTTATCTATGATCTCTGTGCGGATACCTAGGAAACTGGGATAAATTCCCTGGCTGGGATTCAGCTCCAAACTCAGATAGCTAGACTTTGACATCTGTGTGAAGGCAGTGTCTGTTGGACTCCTGAGTCTATAACTGTAGAAATGTACGTAATGCAAAGATACAACCAAATATCTGGTTTTACCTGATTTTCTTTCTTAGAGAGTTAAATATCAAGGGCTATATTAAATATGTGTCCCTTTCAACATCCAGGACTTTCAGCATTAGGGATTTTGGCTCATAGACAAAGTCCTGGAAAAGATCCTGTGTCACTAAGCAGGCAGCTAAGGACATATCCACATCACTTTTAACTTTAGACATCAATAATGAAAATATCTTCCTTTGATCTAGTTTCTCCACTTTGCCTTTGTAGTCTCAAGAGAGAAATGAGTAATTTTAGAGTATAAGCATCAAACATATTTTTGATGTCTACTGATGGGTGAGATGATTCATAGTTTGCAAGTATCTGTTTCTTTCCACCAGGAAGTCTAGCTGACCAGGTCAGAGACAGATGTTGACACTGTGGAAGTCTACACATAGATGACTTTTCCCCTGGCAACTTTGCTCAGTCACTGTTGTTCTGTTCCATGCATGCTGAGAAATAATGGTCTTGAAAAGCTTGAGGGTGGCTTCTGTTGGATATTACCAACCAGATTTGGGGGAGGTACATGCCTGATAAAGGCTTAGTAGTTCTCACTGAGAGTAGTTTTCAGGAAGTTTTGTTCTCTCTCTGTCAGATTGTGTCCATATGACCAGCACTTCTGTGTCCAGAAACAAACCATGGTATATAGTGCACATGCAGTGAAAAAAAGTTAGGATTTTACCCTCTGCTTTTAGCAGTCAGGCACAGGCAACCAGTTCAGAATTGCATTTAAGACTAACACTAGGAAGATAGGGAGTATGCAGCAGTAGTTAATGATGCTCTGATGTTAAGGGCCATGCATATCTGTACTAAAGAGCTAAGTTGAGCTAAATACACATTGTACTTTGTGTATGAAAACACACCAGCAGAGCTTGAACAATGTTTTGAACCTCGTGGTCTTTCACCTTCTTATGATTAAAATTGCAGTTTCCCATTGGCTTTCTTTTGGGGAATTTATCCATGTAAAGAATTACTGTGTGATATGACACTGTGTGATATGACACTCTTCAGTGTCTGAAATGACAGGCTTCTGGACATGCCTTTCCCAATGGACTTTGTCCTTGCAGAGAAGTCTCAAGAGGCCTTTGTGTACCGGTATAATCTGTAAAAACAAATATTTGGTGTGTTCATTCCCTTTCCCTTCTTCTTGTCAATTTGGTGGCAATGTAACATGCTATAACTCTGAGAAGTACCAAGTTATTGGATGGAAAGCTGTATTTTGGCTTTTGACTGTGTCAAGGTACAAACTTACTGGCCTGTTGGGTCTGATACTGACCTTTTTTGGTCAAAATTGGTTTAATTGGTAATGGGATCTGGGGTTATTCAGCTTTGTTATGAGGTGGAAACACAGATATCAATTGCTGCTTTCTAACCTTTTTTGTGTTTTGAGAAATTGTTTTTAACATGTATACTGCTGTAGATGACACAATAAATGTATTATCATTTTGTATAAGTCTGTTCTGATATAAAATTGCACCAAAGAGAAATTTTTGTCTGTGAAGTTACAGGGTAACGTATTTCTTCCGGAAGCAGCAGGATGGAGATTTTTGGGCTAAAAGGGTTAGCTTCCTTCCTCATGGGAAGGAGTCCCTGGATTCTGCTGGGCAAAATCAGTCCTGGACCAACCAGGCATGAAGTCTTTGCCATTAGTGGGCCACGCACACTCTTCTGTCACCATCAATCAATGGAGTTACATGAGGAAGGTCTTTAGCGCTGCATCGGTATCAAGCACGACTATGGTCTAATACTGCCAATACAAATGTAACACACTCTCCATTGCAGCTAACAGTCCCTGTGGCTCTGAGCTTTGATCCACAGGTCCTTTGGGGCCTACATATTATTTCTAAGGGGTCTAAAGAGGAAAAGCATGTTGTCCTCAAACAAAGGCACTGTCAGTTGGCAAAGGTGGAAAAAGATTGGTCTCTATAACATCTGATATGCTTCAAGGTTTCATTACTTTTCTAGTCAAAGCAAACCTCAAGAGTTTTATCATCAGGTTCAAAAGATCATTTTCAAAAGATCAGGTACACTCACCTTACTGAAACAGAAGACTCCACTGTAGAGGACCTATTTCTGATATTTCTCCCGTCTCTTTCCTCAGCTTCAGCTACTGTAAGTCTTTGTCTGGCCCTCACGGATTTGTGAATCTTCCACAAAGGCTACATCTTTCAATTGCTATTCTCCCTTATTGTTTAGCCAAAGTACAGATATTTGGAGCCTCATCCTTTGATGGGGAAGTGGACATATATCTATTGAAACTGAGGTTAGAGATGTGTCAAGGAGCAGCCAGGGCCAGCTGATCCTGAGGGATGGGGGCTGGGAGACAAGGACCATTGCATGCACAGTAGGGTCAGTCCCAGTCCCAGTAAGGAAGCAAGGAACGCCTGGAGACAGAGACCAGGTTCAACCAAGAGTCCAGATCATCAAGCAAGGCAGGTCCAAGACAGGTCCAAGGCCAGGCCAGGACGTCAGCCTATGGATCCATCCCAGATCAGTGGAGCCCTTGGTGGGGAGGAGCTGTTGCAAAGCTGGAGATCGACATCCTACAGCATTGCTGGGCTGTAATGGGGTCTTGGGCCCATGGGCAGGCTGGGAGTTGAGAGGGGCAGGGCAGATATATGGATTTTCATTTTTGCTATATTTCGAAAGATTGTAAAGACCCTATGGTAATCCATTTACATGGATTTACCAGGTGATCTGAGGCAGCCTCAGCCCCTTCTTTGAATGCTGGATGACACGGCACAGGACGAGTCTCCCCTTTCCACCATTTGCAGAAGGGTTGGATCAGTCACTGTCTTGCTAAACAGGGAGATTATCAAATGTGGAACAAGGAATCTGGAAAAGGCCTTGTTTCTAAAGGTTACATCTAATCTAAGTGATTTTTTTTAGGCTCCTTTTATAGTTAAGAGGCAGAGGAAGAAAAGGCACCTCCAAAAGTGTTTCAGCCCACTCTAAAAGTCCAATGGTAAATATCCAGAATTTTAAAGAAACAATACCACACTATAGCACATTTGCTCCAAGAACCAGACACTGGGAAAACGTCATTTTCTAGGTCTGTCAACACACCAAGGAGAGTACTGCCTCAAATCCAACTGTGTTTTCTGAAATTGAAAAATTCTTACTCAGATACTAAAAAAATTCTTTAAATTTTTTTTTATTTCTCCCTATCTCTAGTTTAAATTTTTTTTAAAGCACTTTTTTAACCCTACATCATCAAGACTTATAGGTTAGGTCTCTGTCTTTAAGAAAGGACTATTTCTGGCAACTTCCATCTAGTGGGACACAGCCATCAACTTATCTGGTAGTTTCTGTAACCTATTCCAGTAGCTGAGCAATCGGTAACCACTGGATTTCCCAAAAAGTTGGACCCATCTCTGCATTGCATGATTTAGTCATCCATTGTTGGGCTAAGCTCTTCTAAAGTCTTCTTCTGGTGGCTATGTTTATGCAACAGAATCCAACTCCAGTTGAACAGCCAGTGATGTCTAGCCAGCTATACAGTTGTCCAAATGTAGGTGCTTACTTTAGGGAGAATTGAGTGGCTCACGGATTTCACTAACTGTATTGCTAATACTTCCACTGGCTTAGACATCCAAATCATATACAGGTTGCAACATACAGATGCCTAAATCTAGCTACTATAACCTGTGGGCTGAACACCACCTTTCCTTTACAGAGAGAGTATCGCATTGGGTATTTCTTATCACAGCATTTAATTTTTCCTGAAGATCGTTCTCTGTCATGCAATGCACTTTTAAATTGATTAATTATTTCTTCCCTTAGTTTGAGATGCACTGAAACCTTCTATGTTCTTCTGGCCTGTTTTTTTTCCAATAGCTTCTATCATCCCTCTGCACTGCTTTGAAAATCCAGCTCTGGGTGGATTAGGCAACCTTGGGGAAGCTCAGCATTGGCAAAGCAGGTAAAGTTGCTTGCTGGAAGGATTTTTTTTAATCTGGAGTCCACACAATCAAGTTTTCTGAAAAAAATATGCTGACACTGTAAGAGTTAAAAATTTGCTCTTGGTGAGAAATTTCAGTTACCTTAACAACCTGTCTTTGCTGCAACACCAAAAAAGGTAGCTGAAACAGTTGGTTTTAACCTTTCCAGGTTGTAATGTAGTTTGTAAAGGCATTTAAAAACAATACTTGAAGAGTTATACTGTGTAAATATGCCAGAGGATTAGAGGAAGAGAAAGCAGCTTTTCCTAGCTGATATAACTTCATGATATATTGCAGCTGCCCTTTGGTACTTATGTAAATCTCACTTGGGAGAGGGCACGTCTCAGGTTCGTACTGGCTGTGAGCGGGGGACAACGTTTCGGCTCACTGCCTCCTCAGCCAGCCTGCACACATCCAGGCAGGCCAGCAGCGTGCCCAGCACACACCACGCACCACGAGATGGCAGTGCCTCCGCGCAGACCGCGCAGCGCTTCTAGACACCGTTTGTGACAATCCCTTTGCTGCCTTCGCAGCAATATATCCCTTACTCCTACACACACCATCAGGTCCTCAGATGTGCCATCAAGAAGGAATCAGCAGCCTTTTCGCAGCCCGAAAAAGACTTTTATCCAAGAAACTTTTGCATTCACCAGGATTATTAACTTCATCACCGGATTGTTCCAAGTGTGCCTTTTATACAAATTATGTAAATAGTGGCTTTGTATATATGCAGAATATCTTCATATAGCCCTCGATTCCAGCTTACGGCTTACACATCCTGATCCAGGATGTTTGAAAAGTAAAAGGCTTGGAAATGTTAATAGCACTGGGAGGGATGCAGGGAAATTTTGGACAAAGGACAGGCAGAACAGGTGGCTGGTTGCTGGAAGTTGCTGGAGAATTTTTGAGGCATTGGGTTGGATGTCTGTGAGATGAGTTGTGAGGGTGACTGGAAAGAGCTTGAGGGAAAAGGGGATAATGCAAGATGAATGTGCACGGTGATGGTATATGGGTACGGACTAGGTTGTGGGGTCTGGTAGGAATGGTGGGATTGGTAGAGCTGTTGAATTTTTATGAGGAGACTGAACACTGAATGACTGATGGAAAGATCCTTCATGGTGTACTGGACCTATCACCTTTCTTTGCCATCATTTCTCCTTCCTCAGGATCCTTGGTCCAGTAAAGAATCTTCCCAGTAATATAGGAAGAGGACATATAGTGAGATGGGTGGTCTTAAAGTCAAATGCAGGCCATCCTGGGAGTTCAGTTGGGAAGCTGGGAGCTTGTGTGACACAAGATGGCTGATACATGCACCAAAGAAGTGATGAAGTTAGGTGGGAGAGAAAGTAAAGGGGAGATTGTATTGGGAGAAGAAATCTCCATAACATAGAGCCTCAGGCCAGGTTTTTTTTTTTAAGAAACATTCCCAGGTCAGCCAAAAGCAGAAGCATAATTCACTGCAACTTTGTTCCTCCTCAATTCCTTCATCTAGACAACCACAACTATTTCCTCAAGAAAATATTCAGAAGTAGTCAGATACCTGGGCTAATGGTCTTTTCTCAAAAATGGATAGAAGCAGGGTCTCACAGACCTATGTCTTAGTGACAGTGACTTGGAAGGGGAGTTGGGTATTAAGTCAGGCTGCAGGATCATGTAATGTAAATCTTTTGTTGGGTGAAAAGGGCAAAATTGCACGTATTCTCATCCTCTGATAGGACAAGAGGAAATGGCCTCAAGCCCCCCCCCCCCAGGTTTAGATTGGGCATTAGGAAAAATTTCCTTACTGAAAGAGTGGTCAGGCCTTGGCACCGGCTGCCCAGGGCAGTGGTGGAGTCCCCATCCCTGGAGGTATTTACAGGACGGGTAGATGAGGCGCTTGGGAACATGGTTTAGTGGGCATGGGGGGGTTGGGTTCACGGTTGGACTCGATGATCTTAGAGGTCTTTTCCAACCTTAGTGATTCTGTGAATCTATGTTTCTATGACACTGGCTTCAAAACTGTATCCATAGTAAATACAATTATAAGACTGTCCTTTTTTTATAAAGTCTCAAATATCCAAACTGACATAATTAAAATTTACAAGTTGTAATTATCACTTGCATTTTATAGATGTACATCATAAAAATGTGTTCGCATCACTATGCTAGGCAACAAACTTAAACAACACAGGAGCAAAGGTTACTTTTACAAGGAAAACTGATAAGAAGGTCATAATAGATAAAATGACACCTTACAGAGGACGTCTGATTCATTGGGACAGGTGGGTTAAATGCCTAATCAATAAAGGACTGATCTGAATCATATTTATAGAAATCTGGACAATTCATCTCTGCTCTAATAATGGAACTAGAGATGAAGCACCTAAAATCAACAAAGAGGTTTCCACCAAGTCAAATGCCTACTGGCCTAAAAAATTAACCAAGAGTAGAGCAAAATGGGGGACTGGAGCACTACTTTTTAAAGCTAAACTGATACTGCAGTTCACAGAAAGCCAACAGGTACTTGAATGGCCATGTTCTCTAGCAGTGCTTTCAAGCCTGAATGCAGGTTCTCCTAGGAATGGTTCTATCTTGAAAGGAACTATAGCTGTGTCTAGTGTACCTTGTGTGCCCTTTCTTTACTTTTGGAGAGTTTGAGGTAGAGTTCAACTCAGTCCTGAAGAAAGAGGAAGGCCACCCAAAGAAGTGATGCAAGCACAACATTGGTTCGCTCTGTTTTACTAGACCATACTTTGCTTCACTAGACCACACTGCTGGGTTGATAATTCTGACCCCAGAAACATCGAGTGGAGTGGTAATGAGCTGAGAAATGATGGGCAAGGCTGAGGTAATCACAGCAATCACAGCAGATTAGTCCTCAAGGGGAGATCCCAAAAAAGCACAAAAGCACAGTTTAATTGTGTATTTCATTGATGGATCCAGCCAGCCTTCGAGGTTATGGTGGCAGAAGGTCTCTTCCAACTACACAAGGACCAGTATCTGGGCACTAAAACTAGGTCTGTAAGTTGTTCTGAGCTCAAGGCAGCCCCACTGGCATACTGCATCGGGTTTGCTCTATGTTCTTCCTTCATACACACATAATCTGCCTAATGTTCAGCCACTCCATGTTTCTCCACAGTCAAGAAAGGGCTTGGGGTCCTCTGGACTAATTTAATCTCTCTGTTCAGCAGGCATGGAAGAAAAAAACCCAAGCAGCTAATGTGACTCGTTCTTTTTTCATGTCACTCTTGAGACACCTTGAGATTCCTTTTAAAGGAGGTTGCTGCTCCATAGATAAGTGCTTAGCAAGTTTCTGTGTATAATTCCCATTAAGTAGGCTCAAATTGTCTCAAAACAACTAATAAAACATCACTAATCATTATGGCAAACCTCTACTGACACATAACTGTTTCAAATGAAGATTAGGAAAAGTGCTCTTGAAAACTGGAAATTTCGAGAAACACTAATAAAGACATGACAAACATGCTGGACCTGGCAGGAATTAATGTAGTTCCTTTTTCTTGGGTGCTAACCTGTTGATTCACACTAGCTCAAGGTCTGACTTTTCACAACAAAACAGGTGGATTTTGTATGCTTAAGGAGAGAGAGAACCAGGGTTGTGAGACTGATCTGTACCAGGTGAGAAAAGCAGCTTGCATTCAGGACAAGAAATTCACAGAAGGCTCTTGACACTATGGAAAGCCATAAAGGATCCAAGCTGACCATCTTTTAGGTAGTATTTTACAACATCACAGCAACTCATCCTGCTAGAAAAGCTCAGACAGAAGTTACACCATTCTGGTACGCAGACGTTTTCCTTTTTGGACTGATTTTTTCAAGCAGTGATAACTGAGTGACATAGTTGACTGGACTGTTTTCTCTGGACAAAGTCCCATGTTTGTGTGTGAAGTTCAGGTATTCTTGATACTGCCATTTGCACAGTTGTTTCTTCAGTTCACTTTGAACCTATAGAAAAGGAATTTAAAAACAAAGAATCAGAAAATTAAAACTTAGTGGGTATTGAAGGTAAAATATGCCAAAATGTCTGCCTGACTGCTTAGCCCAGATGCAGAAAGGCACCCAAATTAATCAGGATTAACACATTTTTAGAACTTAAACTATGTCCCCATTCACTTTTGAAAATAAACAGACTTAATTTTCAAAAGTCAGATGATGATGGGGAAGTTTTTGACTGCAGTTTCTTACTTTATTGTTGTAGCTGTGCTTCAAAAATATTTCTACCTTTTTGTATAATTTCTATTCTTTCTCATATTGAATCTTCACGGCCTCCTTGCTGTGACCTGCTATGTACAATAAGGGTCCTTCTCCAGCCTTTCAGTTTATCCAGATTGAAATCCCTCTTAAAGATCCCTTACTGACTCTGAAAGATACTGAATCAATTTAAATATAAATTACTTTTCAGAGAGGTCTCGGAATCCTCAAAAACATAGGCAAGACTGATTTTTTTACCATCTGACACACAACTAAGAGGTAGGTTGAACAACCCTGGAGGTCCACAACCTGCTATTGACACTATTGGGACTCCAGGGTGAGGGGACAGTGGGAAAGCAGGTTCTACATTAAGTTGCCCTACATAAAGCAGCTCACACTCAAAACTAGCAGAGGGAGAGCAAGTAGGTCCAGGAAACACTCTGCTCACGTTCAGCTTCATCTCCCTCTGGTTCTCCTGCAAGAGGGGTGGCTCTCCTGAATGTCTACAAAGCAATTTACAAATGCCATCCTAAACTAAGAAGATATGTCAAATGCTTCTAACCACATCGCTGCCATCTTCTGTGTCTCTCATTAGTACTGAAATTCTATGACAGTGTTATAGTTGTAGCACCATCAACGCAAACCCACTCCAAATTAAATGCAGAAATAAACTGTTAAGTGAAACTATTAATTCTTACAGGGGATGTATGTATGGACAAATGTGATGTAAGCACTTTGAATTTAGGAATTCATCTAGTAATTCTGTTATCTAATCCTCCACTAGGTACAGGCTCTATGACAATGTACAGAAAGGAGGGTGGGACATGCAGAAGTACATCTTGGACATCAGGGCTCCCTGAAAGTCACTGGCAATATTTATCATTGAGGTGGCCCCTATTTTGCCTTTATTCTCTCTGTTAATCACACAGACATACCAGCACCTGTGTGCAACTTCAAGTATGGACAGAACAAGCCATCTGAAGCTTTCAATACTCCAGTAAATAAAAGGGGGCTTCCTCCACCTGCCCAGTACTATCCCAGAAAGCTCAAGGGCCTTCAACACTCCTGTGTATCTTATTCCAAAAAACAAGACGTACAATACCAGTTTCATCCCATACAGAAACCACTCTGCTTGGCAGCAGCACAGTCTCTCACATTGCTGCAGATACTTAAAGCTGAAGGAACACACACAGAGAAAATATTAATTTTATGATTGTAGGGAACCATAACAGATGCAGGAAGGATCCACTGCCAAGTTGTAATGAGTGGCCAATCTGCTCCAGAAGCAGTTATCCTCAAGCAGCATGGACACAAGCCAACCCATACCACTTAATCTTGGGGCCAGAGAGCACTCTCTGCCTGACCTTTTTTCAACACCTAGTAGATTTGTGTGTTGTGAGATACAATATGCAAGCTATTTAAAGGCTGTTGGCAAGAAGCTTATGCAGAGAGAAGGCAGGTGGGAAGTAGAGCATTCTGTATTTACAGTTAGTCCTGAAGGCACTCTCTCAGAACAGCACTAGAATGACCATTATAAATTGCTTTCCTAAGTAGCAAACATATTTTAGGCATCATTCATCCTTGGGTAGGATTAATTTCACCTCCATTTAGCCATCTCTATGAAAGTGTTCAGTTTAAGCTAGTGGGGAGACTGAGGCACCATTAGTGGGTCATTCTTCTCATCTAACCTGCATACTGTTCTGAGGATGAGATCTGGTTTTACATTTTCTCATGGCTCTTGTTTCATGGCTTTTTGGGGAAAGTGCAAGCAAATTCTGGCAATCTATACAGTGTTTACACAAGGAAATACAGGTAACTCTCCTCCTTTCTGTGGGAAGCTGTTAGTTTTTAAAGTGACAGGCTCTCCAAAATGTACTAAAGGGAGTTTATCCAAATTTTAACAATGTTAGAAAAAATAGGAAAGAAAATGTTTGAACAAAACAACTGAAAACACACAGGCTGCCCTGGAGAAGGGAAAAGGAAAAGAAAAGGGAAAAGGAAAGGAAAAGAAAAAAGGAAAGGAAAAGGGAAAAGGGAAAAGGGAAAAGGGAAAAGGGAAAAGGGAAAAGGGAAAAGGGAAAAGGGAAGGGAAAGGGAAAGGGAAGAAACTCACTAGGAGAAAATAAACCTAAAGAAATTAAGCTTTCCATTGAGACATCATCATGATAGCTATCGGACATAAAGCAGAAGAAAAATCCCCTGACAGGAAAGTCACCAACCATTTGTAAAGGGTCATTGCTTTAAAGCTTATTTTGTGCTCTTCTCTCAGAACTGTGTGAATATGAATAAAGTTGACAAAGGTACCAGGGGAAAAAGAGATATGGATATTTCATGCTTTCGGGAGCAGATCAAAGCACAGATCTGTTCTGAAAATAGGAAAAAGAAGAAAAACAAGAGAGGCCCGTGACTTTAAAAGGTTTTGATAATCTTATGTACTTGCTACTCACCTCTGCATTTGAGAAGCAATATAGAAGAGCAACAACAAAACCCTAGGACAGGGAAGATAGGGAGAAAAAAGCCAACCATCAGGATTTAAAGCATGGAATCTGAGAAAGACATCAGGTTTCATTCCAAATATGAGGTAAGACAACAAAAATACCTATTTTCCATTGTACCATTGGAATTTAGGTGATGTGGCACAATTTATTGAGTTTTCATAATAGGATTAAATTCCTCAGTGGACTGGCGACACTGTGTATATTATTGCCCTTCTATGGAGACACTAAGGACTAACTTACTGTTTACTGTATCCTACAAACAAGTTCTTCCTCAGATAAGGTAGGAAGGACCTCTGTCTTGTTCTAGTCTATATTTACAATAGTGAATATACTGGGTGAGAACCTGCTCTTGTTTTGCATCTTTATTGCTAAACTTTCTTATTTTACTCACAAGACGGCGGTGTTCAAACAACCTATTGGGAAAAGTGTTGGGTCCATATTCACCCAGAACTACAGCTAGACATTGGGGGGGTGTTAGTCGGCTGGGAGCCAAGCCATTTCACAGACTATGCAAACACAGGCAAACACTGGACAGTGCTAGACTACATCTCTATTAGTAAACTGAACAAGGCACAGCCCTTAATGCTGACCTTTGCTTCTACATGTTGTTAAAATGTCAACGTGGTCCGTGACACACACAGCTTTGTCTTGGGCCAAAAGGCATTTTCCCAAACAGTGTCCAGCCATGGTTGAGAGATAAGCAAAGAAGCCTACAGAGGGTGGAAGCAAGGACAGGTAGCCTGGGAGGAATACAGAGAAATTGTCTGAGCAGCCAGGGATCCAGTTAGGAAAGCTAAAGCCCTGACAGAATTAAATCTGACCAGGGACATCAAGGGCAACAAGAAAAGTTTCTATAGGTACGTCGGGATAAAAGGAAGACTAAGGAAAATGTGGGCCCTCTCTGGAATGAAACGGGAGACCTGGTTACCCGCGATATGGAGAAGACGTGGATACTAAATGTCTTTTTTGCCTCAGTCTTCACCGGCAAGTGCTCATGCCTCACTGTCCAAGCCACAGAGGCAAAGGCAGGGACTGGGAGAATGAAGAGCCACCCACTGGAGGAGAAGATCAGGTTCGAGATCATCTAAGGAACCTGAAGGTCCACAAGTCCATGGGACCTGATGAGATGCATCTGCGGGTCCTTAGGGAACTGGTGGATGAAGCCACTATTCATCATATTTGAGAAATTGTGACAGTCCAGTGAAGTTCCCATTGACTAGAAAAGGGGAAACATAACCCCCATTTTTAAAAAGGGAAAAAAGGAAGACACGGGGAACTGCAGACCAGTCAGTCTCACCTCTGTGCCTGGGAAGATCACAGCGTAGATCCTCCTGGAAGCTATGCTAAGGCACATGGAAAATAAGGAGGTGATTGGTGACAACCAGCATGGCTTCACCCAGGGCAAATCATGCCTGACAAATTTGGTGACCTTCTACCATGGGGTTACAGCATTAGTGGATAAGGGAAGAGCAACTGACATCATCTACCTGGACTTGTGTAAAGCATTTGACACTGTCCCACATGACAATCTTGTCTCTAAATTGGAGAGACAAGGATTTGATGGACGGACCACTCAGTGGATGAGGAATTGGCTGGATGGTCGCACTCACAGAGTTGCAGTCAATGGCTCGATGTCCAAGTGGAGACCAGTGACGAGTGGTGTTCCTCAGGGTTCAGTATTGGGACCGGCGCTGTTTAACATCTTTGTTGGCCACAGGGACAGTGGGATCAAGTGCACCCTCAGCAAGTTTGCTGATGACACGAAGCCGTGTGGTGCGGTCGACAGGCTGGAGGGAAGAGATGCCATCCAGAAGGACCTGGACAGCCTTGAATGGTGGGCCTGTGCAAATCTCATGATGTTCAACAAGGTCAAGTGCAAGCTCCTGCACATGGGTCGGGGCAATCCCAAGCACAAATACAGGCTGGGCAGAGAATGGATTGAGAGCAGCCCTGAAGGAGGTGGACTTGGGCGTGTTGGTTGATGAGAAGCTCAACGTGACCAAGCAATACGCGCTCGCAGCCCCGAAAGCCAACCGTATCCTGGGCTGCATCAAAAGAAGCGTGGCCAGCAGGGCGAGGAGGTGATTCTGCCCCTCTACTCCACTCTTGTGAGACCCCACCTGGAGTACTGCGTTCAGCTCTGGGGCCCCCAATGTAAGTAGGACATGGACCTTTTGGAGCGGGTCCAGAGGAGGCCACAAAAATGATCAGGGGGATGGAGCACCTCTCCTATGAAGACAGACTGAGAGAGTTGGGTTTGTCCAGCCTTGAGAAGAGAAGGCTTCAGGGAGACCTTATTGCAGCCTTTCAGTACTTAAAGAAGGCTTATTAAAAGCTGGAGAGGGTCTTTTTACAAGGGCTTGTAGTGATAGCACAAAAGGTAATGGCTTTAAAGTGAAAGAGGGTAGGTTTGGATTAGATAAAAGGAAGAAATTCTTCCCTATGAGGGTGGTGAGGCACTGGAACAGGTTGCCCAGAGAAGTTGTGGATGCGCCAACCCTGGAAGTGTTCAAGGCCAGGTTGGATGGGGCTTTGAGCAACCTGGTCTAGTGGAAGGTGTCCCTGCCCATGGCAGGGGGGTTGGAACCAGATGATCTTTAATGTCCCTTCCAACCCAAACCATTCTATGATTCTATGATTCTATGAAGAGGGATCACTTTCAACACATATGAACATGGACAAGCTGTTGTGGGGTAGAGGGAAAAGGGGAAGCAAAAAGACCTCAGCTATTTATTACAAAATATACCATACCCAGGCCCCAGCCCTCTCAAATCCAAGATATTGTTCTGAACAGTGGCATAGTAAAATAAAAGAAACGAAGAAGTATCAACATGATGGATTCATTACTGCTAAAGGGTAAAGGCAGAACAGGTTGTTATACATTATCCTTATGTTTTCAATCCTCTTATCATCGTCTTTATTATATATGGAATTAGTTTCAATCACTTCATCTTAATCCATAGACTGGTCTTCGTCTACTCAGTCATTGTTATTCAACAAAGGTAGATGTATTCTTTTTTGTGATTATTAATATGAAGTCTGAGTCAGATCTCAAAACTAGTGTGAGATTTCACATAATAAGATAAGGGAACAAACAACAGAAAGAGCTTGCAAAGTAGTAAGATGGAATGTGTGTGTTGAATTTAGACACATTATTAACACCTGCTCTAATAACCAACCTAAAATGTAAAACTCATGAGAGTGTGGTGTTTCAGCCCAAACCTCTTAAGACTGAATAACATTTTGTCCAGCTTACCTGAAAAGAACCCAAGCCCAGCTCAATATACAGGCGAGCTTCCAGACCAGTGCTTTCTGGGAAAAATGCAAATACAATGTAGTGCACTCCAAAGAGGGGGATCAAGAGCAATGTGGATTTAGCAAGTCTCCTGGCAAACCAACAATTAAAGAACAATACACTGTTAGAAATATGGCATTAGTGATAACAATTATATGTTGGAACAAATTTTCATACAGAGGACAGCTCCATAATGGAGGCAATTACATCCAACGAAGTTACAGAAAGATTATTTTCCGCCACTCCCAACGTCAACACCTGGTGAACAAAGATGAACACATCAGCATGCAAGTGTTCTGGATTGACATTTAAGGGTTCTTCTCCCTCCTACACATGCAAAAACAGGGACACCAAACTAAGTACTCTGATCTAGTCTCCTGAGACTAATCTCAGTCACATGTAGGTATCCCCATATAAGTCTCTCAACTTCCAAAACTGTCAATGGAGATCTAATCATCACTGCCATAGGACTTGATTCAGTTGCTGAAACAGTAGTATAAGAGCACTGGTGATGTGCTAGGGTATTCTGCTTGGCCTTCAGCTCACTCCAGAAGGGCACAGGTTTACGCTAGGTCCTGTGCCATAGCTAAGAGCCATACCTACATATTTTAGGATGAGTCAAATAGTTCACTAGAGTCCTCTGACTGCACTGATGAGATCCCCATTGATTGTGAAGGGGACTGTAAACAGGAAGGACTAGGTTCAGTTACCAGAACATCAGCATCATGTTACTGCTAAGAATTTAAAGGAAATTATCTGCATCTTTCTCTATGTGGCCATTTGTGTGGAAAGGACTGGAAGCAAGATGGATGCATTACCTGACATCTAGTGTTTACACTTTCAAGATGGGTCCTGCTGGAGTTGTAATACTTTATATTTTACTTTTCTCATTGTCCCCAACACATCCACACCACCCTCCTCCCCTTGAAGAAAAAGAGAGATGTGATATTTGGGATGAAAAGGAAAATTTACATTTTTATTTCTTCTGGGGATTTCTTTCTATTAGTAAGGAGTAGAACATTTTGTGCTCCTGCCCATAAAACATCTCTTATAGCAGCTAGAATGGGTCAATACTAAGAGACCCAGAAATACTTACACAAAGTGGCTTGAATGTCTCCCTCCTCCCTCTTGAGATTTCAATTTATGGACTAGAATTCTGATCACATTAATAAATATAATAAAGTTAATCTGAAAAGACAGGACAAAATCTGTAAACGTACTACAAATCAAGACATGTCTTCAATTGATACAAATTAACTGAAAATTCCCAGTTATAGGAATTACACTGGTATAAACCAGTGAAGATCTGCTCACAGATCAAATAGATAGCATTAGAAATAGTATTATTTTTCGCACTAATATGTAGCTATACATAAAGATATGCTGAAAGTTATGTTGAATGAATATAGACATATCTCAATATCATTTTATGTCTGATATTAAGTCCTAATATTCGCTGTCAGCACCTAGCAGATCTTACAAGGTCTAAATGGTCCCCCCTGCTCCCTTCATTGTTTATTATAGGGCTTGTAACAGATACAATCCTAAATGACAAACTGTTTCCTCCCTAAATTTAAATGGAATGAATGTGTGCATAAAAGAGATTTTTTGTCTTAAGTTTACGTCCTAAGAACTCATTTTAAAAATATACTAGATAAAATTATCTACATGTATTTCTTGTATTAAACCAGCTTCATATTATCTAAGAGTCATGCCAGTACAGATTGCCTTTCTTCAGAAATGACTTACAGAGGCAAAGACATGACTATGGTATGTGGAATGGAGTTGTCAAGATGATTCCATTATGTCCTAGCATGACTCTAAAAAATATGGGATTTACCCTTTAGGTTGTAATTTAGGGTGTTTGGGGCGGGGGGGTGAGGGGAGGAGACTGGACGGACGGATGGACGACGGACAACAAAACCAGCAGAAACAACAACAACAAAACCGTATGTTATACAACAATTTCCAACTATTTGAAATTCAATACCATAGCATGTGCTATTGTTTTTTCCCCAGCTTACTGAAAGGAGACATTAACTTAGCTTTCACATTTCAAAAGATACTCAAGACAAAATGAAAGAACATACTAATACAGTTAACAGAATGGGGCCTTTGATGATCCATAACACCACTCCATTTTCATCATCATCCCAACACCTGAAACAGTAAACAAAACCAGTCATGTTATCTATCCCACGTGAGCTTTTCACAACGCAAGAAAGTATTTCTGTCACAGAATAGGAAAGTGGTGGACAGTAAGTTTTAAATCACTATTTAAAGGCCCCTGCCAGTACACATACCCTGATACCTCTCTAAAAGTTTCTGTGCAGCCCAACCTAAAGGAAGTTTATTGAGTAAGAGGCAATGATTGAACCAAAGCAAAGTCAAGAAATACACATTTGTATTTTCAGGCTTCTTTCCTGCTCTTCTGTTGAAAAAGTGACTGTTTTACAGGGTACAGATCAGAGACTTAACTACTGTGCATCCACAAACATAATGACTTTGGGGTCATGAGGAAATAGGCAAGAAAAATCTAGAGCCCTAGTAAAGGTACGCTGAAGGGAGAGAGCAGAATGGGCTTTTGGTCCTTGTTTTGAGGCTTTCATGTATTTAACATCAGTAATAGTCCAGCTTAACTCTCTCCACTCAAGTGTCATACATGCTAGGTTATATCATGCTCCTTCTTCCTATATTTTCCCTTCCAGTTTTGTGATACAGGATACTTGGCTGCATAATAATAAAGCTTACAGATGGTGGCTTATCCCAGCATGTCTGAGTGTAAGGTGTGTCTCTGCAATGTGAACAATGTGAGTTCGGACCAGCTGTGTCTGAAGAACTTGGGTTTCCCATTTACTAGGCTATTAGGTAAAAGATGAGTGGTTCTGATACTGTAGTTTGTTTATATATCTAATATTAGAAGAGCAACCAAAAGAATGGAGGATCTGCGATGAGATTCATCTGACTGTGTAGATGTCTTCATCTATTCAACTACATTTCCTTTGCAGTCAAAGGAGATCAATACAGCAGGACACAATTAATCTCATCTTAAAGTGGACATCTAAAATACATCAGAGCAGGTAGGCACTTTGCTGGAAGAGCACCCAAAGTTCAGATACTCTTCAGCCCCCTCTTTAAACCTGTAAGAATTTGTTAGAGCTCTTGTTCCTGCTCTCCAATGTTCTCTGAACTCTTTCTGTAACTGGAATATCTTGTGCCAGATTCTTCTGCTACAGATCCAACAGATAAACCCAACAATTCTTTGGAAGAAGAGCAGTGGGAAAGGAGGAAAAATGAAATCTTCCCACACCTCTCCTGGCTACAAAAAGGAAGCACATGATGTGGAAAGGTAGACTGCTTCCACTTATGAAACATTACAGTGGAGAACTTCTGCAGATGTACTGCAGTAATATAAAGAAAGGAAAATAGGATGTGCCAAATGTGGTGGACCACAGAACTCACTGCTTCTACACCATTAATCTGAGTCCTGAGCAGGTAGGTGTAAAATAATGTCCTTTCCAACTGATCATCCATATGAAATGACCTGAAGGTCTTCAGGGCAGGTTTTAGTAAATAATCATCTGCTTTACACCTGGCTCTCATATTAAAAGATAAAAATAAATTAAAAAAAAAAAAAAAAGGAGAATCAAAGAACTGAATGAAAATGAAAGAAGAAACTACTTATCAGGACATAATGTGTTTGTTTGGGAGGTACTTATTTGAAGAGATTAGGGTTAGTAATTTATGGCTGATTTTATACAGAAGCAGTAATTTTCTTAAAATATAATTATTTCAAGGACTGGGCATTAGGAAGCTAAATGAAATGTCAATATTTACTATGATATTTCCAGGTTTTATTACTCCATATATGCACATCAAAATCAGAAGACTTAAAATTATTTTCTCACTTACTTGCATATGAAGTTTAAAGATTAGAGGCACAACTTTGGAACCATTTTTTTTTCTGTTCTATTTTTAATATCTATTTTTTCCTCACTAGCAAATCAAAATACAATACAAAATAGGATGTCCTTGGCTTCCTTATCCAAACTCTGACTTACCCGGTATTTTGTTGATGGATTCTTGTGAGGACCCAAGCAAACATCACAGCAGTGGGAGCTCCTGGACAAAGCAACATGGAACACACAATATAATTGTTTTGAATACCATGTCCCATAGAAACTTTATTCCAAGAAGGTTCACAGTGCAGCAGATTGGTTGTACATTAAAGGTCAAATAATGGGCCAGATGATTTTAAATAACTTTATGAAAGAACTTAGCTCACTGTTCAGGGAAGGAAAAAAAAAAGAAAAAAAAAAAAAAAACGAACAGAAGAATGAAATCAAACAAAGGACAATAGGGGATGCTGTGAAACTATCTTTTCAAAAATAACAGGTAAGAATTACTTGAAGGTTTGGATATGAATTACAAGCACTTGTGAAGCTGGAGGAATCACTTATTTAGCTAAAACTCTTTTATCTTTTGAATTGTGGCCAGCATACAACTCTCTGTACACTAGCTGGAAAAGTTCATATTTCTGTCCTGAGGAGTCTCTACTAATCACTCTAGAGCCATCAATCGATGAGCATTCCATGAGAATTTAGCTAAATCCATGAATTGGTGATTTCTAGCCTCACCTTGTCACTGTTTATCCTTCTGTATTTACGACTGAATAGTTATTTCTTTGTCTTCTTTTTTTTTTTTTTTTTTTTTTTTTTTTTAAAGCAGATTATAAAATAGCAATTGCTTTTGCTCTCATTCTGTGGAACGGAATTTTCTAAAGACTAAGTGACTTTCAAACCTACCACAAAGGGGACTCTAATCTGAGGCAGGTGACATTTTCACTGATAAATCCATAGAAATATAGGTAATATCTTTCTAAGTATCATTTGAGATCTGTAGGAAAGGCCCTACAATTAAGAAGTTGTCCTTCTTAATTTTAGACCTTTGTTCAAGGCCTTTAAGGTGGTGGTTCCTTTAAGATGGGACCATATTCAGTTCAAGTTGCCTTTTTAATTAATCAAGACAAATATTTACATCCATATCACCTAAAAGATCTGAGCTGCCCCTGAGATGTCTCTCACTTTCCATTGATTATAGAAGGAGATGAGGATTACTATATTATTAACTGAGGTGTTTCCTTTGTTATCTCAAGTTAGCTGCCATTAATCAAGGTCTAAGCATCAGGATATCATAATTGAAATAGCTCCAAATTAACATCCCATTTATAAAATACAGACTTTTAAAATTTAATTACATAAAAAAAAATCTGAGAATCTGAAGATGAAGGGTAAATTACTATTTACTCCAGGAGAACTTGAGTTTCACTCCTAAGCCAAAAATGTTGTGTAACCACTCAATTTGTGTTCCTCCACTTTAGAATAGCCAAGATGAGGTACAACAATATCTGAGAGTCACAATAAACCATTCCCTGCAGTGAAAGAAATTCTATATATTACCTGCACATATTCTAAAAATCAGAGATAATTTTAATTGCTGTATAAGCTCAAAAGATTCCCTTAAAGCCAGAAGGTCTCTGAAAAAAATAGGATTTTTTGATTCCTAGGCCTGAACTCAACATGATTTAAGATTAATCTATCTAATTCTGCTTAGTAAAAGCAAAATGTCAACTTAAAGTTAGTCACCCAAACTTCTTTAGTCAGTGGAGGAAGGCAAAATGTTTCCAGGATGTTATTCAGCCACATTACTCATCTTCTTCAGGACTGGATTAATCACCACCACGGCAAGCCTACCTCACTCTACTGACTGCAGGAGAAACCTGGAGAGATAATTTAGATTAGATGGGTAACTTTTAAATTACTGTAGTTGCATGAAATTAATTCCAATCACAAAGATGAATGCTGTAGTCTTTCGAGTAGGCATATCATAGTGCTTCTAGTAATCCATCCCATCCTCTCCTTCAAAGTTTTGGAGTTAAATATCTAACAAAATAAGAAGAAAGACAGAATAATGGTGTGGTTTTGATGTAGTAGTACTAGATGAATGGGGAACTTTCATCAGAAAGGTGGCACCTTTGATAGGCACCTTTTATCTCAGAACAAATATTTTATCTAGATCTGAAAGTAAATGGAAATACTAAATAACACAAAGAGGAAAAGACTACTAACCCCAGCCAGTAAATATGAACCACCATACATACTGCTTGTCCGAAACAAAGGTCAGCAAAAGCAGTGTTTGTAGGTATATCCCTTCTATAAGAAGCCAGAAGAAATTGGCTAAAATACTGAACTGGAAGAATGCCACAGCAGCCTTACAAGCAACCTGGAAATGCAGAGGAAGAAAAAACTATCAGGTCTACGCTCCATTGTGCCTGGTTTCTTTATGAGTATAGGCAAAATTCAATGTCACCCCACAAGAATGAAGAAATTACTACAAGATTTCAGTAGGTTTGGGATTCCATCATTTCAGTTGACTTGAGTTTTTTGAAAGGGAAACATTGGCCTTGTCTTATAGATGAAATTCTTTACTAATAGAAATTGCTACAGCTTCATTAGAGTCAACAGACCCATACTTTATATATCAAGCTGAACGTAGTCATAGCACTTGGTTTTCAGGTTTCTGTAATATTGTTTGTTTTAAGATTTCAATTCTAGCAAACTAAAGAGAAATGGGATTAAGAAATCTCCATGTTCTCTTCAGCTCAAGAATTAAATGTTAAATCAAAGATAAGAGAGAGGGGAAATAAAGATAAGAGAGAGGGGAAATTTAGTACCGTTGACATTAGGCAGTGGTCCATAGTTTCATCTGCAAACAAAACGGCATCTTTGGTGAAAACAGCAATTGCTCTCAGGATAAAGGAGACAAACAGGTGCATATGGATGTAATTCCGTGTACAATGGAATTTTCTGACATGGAAAGAGAAAATAAAAATTGTTCTTCAAGAGAAATTTCTCATGGTCTCATCAAAAATCAGACAAGAATACAGGGTGACTTAAGACACTTTCCAAAGCAAATAAATGACCTGTCACTATTTAAGAGGGAGCTAGACAAGGGAGCAGAGCAGTTATTATTTGTTTAAGCTAATAAAAATGCTAGTACAATTGTCCTTGATTCACCACACATTTAAAGGAGATGCCAGAAGCAGAGAGTAACTCTGGGACTCTTGGACTTTATTGCAATAATGTCTTTTAATTATTCTAAATAGCGTTTTTTGTTGAACAAGCTTGCAACAGGCTCTTCAGTCCCTTTCTGGCCAGAGGAAAACAGAGTATTGAATAGGTGTCGGTCGGATGTTGTGGGATGGTTGCCAGAGAAGTAGCTGTCTTACCCTAGACTGCATTTCCCTACATTGCCCTGTCCACGTTTGATCTTGAGCTGAAGGAATCTCCTTCAAAGTTTGGACAGATCAGCCTCTTGGTCCTGGGTCTCTCTATAAGTGATATGACCTTTGAGACTGCAAATCCACACTAGTCAGGAAGCTGCTTCTGCTTTGTGCGCTCCTGTCTGCAGAGTAAGCTTAAGGCTTTTTTCCAAACGCATTGGAAACAATCAAAACCAGGATCCATTTCCTAATATCCAACATCATCAAACATGACATTTAGATTTCTTTAAATCTCTTTCCATAGCTCCAAATTATGGAAGAAATGGTCTTTCACAGAGGGAATGGACAGTTTAGAATTACTACTGGTCCAGGGACATGAGAAACCCAGTTGCTGCAGAGTGTGTCCTGCTATGCACTGGAGGAATAGTTATGTTAATAGTGATAACAGGCTGGAGCATTTCCACTGTATGGTGTCATTGAAGAGACTAAGATAGAGTGCCCAGCCAACTTTATTGTTTTAACATCTGCAGGGAAATGCCACAACATGAATAGAGAAGGACCCATTGCCATCAACGGTGTTATGGCTGAGAAAGACTTGAAAATAATAATAAAAAAATCCACAAAACAAAAACACTGAGGGTTTGAGAGGAATTAGGATGAGGCTATCTTAAGACATCCTGAAAAAAGAGACCATTTTTTTTTTACCTGAAGGCAGCAAAGACAATTAGAGCTGTAATGAGTGAAATCACTGATGCTGCATAGCCAGCAGTGTAGACACGCCAAAATGCAGAATAATATGATTTCTATGAGAAAAAGAGAACACAGACCAATGCTGGTGGTTATGCAGCATGCACGCTGGTGTGCTTATTTCACTAAGATACATTTTGCCTTACTAGTCAGTCCCATCACCTATGTGTTGTTTTACATGCTTAAGATCTGATTCAGGTTTTCCCCTCCATCATTAATACACCTTTTTTCTTTTGAATCCTACATAACCTTACACATGAGACAGATTCCACAGCCCACAGGATCATATGAATGGTGACTCCTTTGAGCATGTTCAACAGGAAAATGTTACTTTTGTTAAGTAACTACATTTTCTCCTATAGGTACCTAAACCCCCTAGGACACTGAAGCTTGCTGACAGGTGATTTGTGAACCCATCACTTTAGACTTGGGCCAGATTCTACTCTGTTTAGCTCAAAGGACATTTCCCACTGATTTGATAAGTGTTAATTTTCATAAACAGCATAGTTAAAAGAGAAATAAAACTTGCATTTTGCAGGTGAGGAAACCAAAACACTGGGAAACAGTCACATCACACGGTGGAGGTAGGAAAGTTAAAGTCAATAAAATAACCTCACAGTCTTTAATTCTTTGGACAAACAGTTCATTCAGTAGCCGCATATTGTAACACTGCAAATTCTTTATAGTTCATTTGTTTGGTTTTTTTTGCATTCAAATATCCTATGTCTCAAGAAAATGAAGCAAGTTTATGTTGCTTTAGCTGTCCAAATTTTATCCTGATTCACTACAAGATCACCTAATTATTCAAAATCCCAAGAAACTAAATTATCTGAATCCAGGCAAATTTTTTCCTTGCAAATGCAATGGACACTTTGTTCTCTAATTGATCCAAACTTTGTTTATCCAAAAGGCAGCAATCCTAGGTTGAGACAACTGATTAGCAATTTTCAGTAGATCCATAAATAAATCGAGCAACCCTGACAACCTAGGAATCATCCCGGTGTTTCTGAAATATTTCTTATCTGTTATACAGTATTTCCAAAACACAGGTGAAAATTAGAATATAGGTTCTTCAATTGAACAATGAAATATTTTAATGCATTTTATCTGTTTTTGTAGGGTAGCTAAAAACCCAATACTATATGCAGAAGACTTCATAAGTCCTCACTACAGGTACAAAATACAAAAAAGTGGTTCTCTTAGAATATAAATGGGATTCTTCTCACCTACTTCCCTATGTTTACAGTGCAGTAGAGCTTACCGATCTTATCTTCCCTTTACAGACTTTGTGGGTTTGTGTGGCATAACAAACTAAACACAGCCACAGTACAGACATGATCTCTGCCCTGAAATCTTCCATAATGTGAAAATGTAAATATAGTCCCTTGCTTGATTTCAGCCTAGTCCAGCTACAGACTAAGCCTGGCTTAGCACAAGCCAGGGACTGCTTGGAGAAAGCCACCCTGGGCTGGAGAGCAAGAGAGTTTAGCTCTGTGGGTGAGAGCCATGCCATGGCAACTGGTCCCATGGCTGGAGAACCGTGCACCAAAATCATAGAATCGTGAATCATAGAATCCTGAAAGCTGGAAAAGACCTCTAAGATCATCGAGTCCAAGCATCAACCCAACACCCCCATGCCCACTAAACCATGTCCCTAAGCGCCTCATCTACACGTCTTTTAAATCCCTCCAGGGATGGGGCCTCCACCACTTCCCTGGGCAGCCTGTTCCAAGGCCTGACCATTCTTTCAGTAAAGAAATTTTTCCTAATGTCCAATCTAAACCTCCCTTGGCGCAACTTGAGGCCGTTTCCTCTCGTCCTATGACGAGAGGCATGGCACCTTACCAGTCTCACACCCCTTCTGAATTGCTTGCATGGTTTCCAGCAACTTTCCAGAAATTTTTGAAGCATCTATCTTTCTAGCTTCCCCACAGGGTAAAGAAGTACAAATATTCTCAGTTCACAGGTGAGGAATTGAGCTCCAGATATCTGTACTGCCTATTACAGCTGTGCTTAGGTTTCTAAGTTTATGGAGCCAAGTAGCTGATTCCAACTGCGTCTACACTTCCTAAAGATTCAGTTACCTGAAGCAGCACTGCTGTGTTTGAGCTTTCATGCCTGGAGAACCAAAAACACTCACAAGGAGCTATATGAGTTAGCCTTTTCTTTCATAGATTGGAGGTAGTCTATTGCTTCTATCAAAATACCACGATAGGAGGAGGAGGCGGTGATGTTCCCCAGGAGTTAGTGCATTTGTACAAGATGGATGAGCCTTGCCCCATACAGACAGGAGATGAGGGGATGGAGACACCCTTATTCTCTCATGCTGGAACTTTCCTATTTAGCAAAGGTCAGAACTCAAGAGGCAGAAGCAGCGAGCACACCTCTGTTAATCAACAACCTTCAGCCATGAGGTAAAGCTCACCACTGAGGCACTAACACCACCAATGCAGTGTGAGGCATTCCTATCCTGGGGCCAAGTCGATGATGAGGAACATGGAAATTTAAATCATATGAAGATGTGGGTGAAAAAGAAACACTCCTGGAGCCCAACTGAGCACCTAATGATGCTCTTTAGATAGGAAAAACAGGGGTTCATTTCCTACTCCACTGAACACCTGAGATAAAGTGTGAAAATACTCAATGGCATCCAAGAGTTCCCTCTTAGAGATGTGCATTGACCACCATGCTATGAAATTATGGAATCTTTTTCTCTGACTCAAAGAAAATCTGGAAAAACAAGCAACAGGAGGGAACCGAAGGAATTTTCCCTGAAAAATTCCCCATGGACTGGTTGGTAGGGCTTCCCTGGGAGATGGGTGTATGATGTCGATTCAAATCACCTCTGTCAGAGAACCAAAGTCTTTGTTAGGCAGGACAAGTGAACTAATCATGACACTACTGATTAACACCAAGAGGAGACAATTGGATAGAGAGGAAAGTGCTACCTGCTACTCCTTTGCTTTATATTAAGCCTAATTTGTTAAACAGTTTCTAAATATACCTAAAAGGTTTGAGCTTAGCACTGAAGACGTGTAATTACTGGATTCTGACAAGGCTCATATGTGCAGAAGCATCCAACTACTCAGCACACTCAAAAGAGGGTGCTCTGGGGATGTCCACAAGCAGGAAATCAAAAACTCACCTGATCCTCAGGTCCTTTACTGGAACCTTCATCGAATCCACAGGCAATGGTATATGGTGGGAATGGTTCTGACCAATATGCCTCCTGTGTACAGTTTCTCTGAAGGAAACCTTTAATGGTAAAGTATATCAGAGAATGAATTACAGAGGGGGGTGTTCTTTAAGTTTTGACAAGAAATAACAATTTTTTAATTCATACTTTGATTCTTAAGTTAGGCACTTACAGGTCTAGTCACGTTCAGCAAGATTAGCTATAGGGTCATAATATTCTGTACATATATGCTTTGAAAAGTTGAGACAGATGTTCCCCTTCATTTCAACATGCAGTGGAACTTCTACATTTCATATAGGAAATTCATTCTGCAAATTCAATCTTTACACAAAGGAAATCAAACTACGCAGCCTATCCTGCATTTACAACATAATTTGTGTTTGTGGTCAAAGTCCTGAGACACCTGATCTAGCTTTGAAGTTAGATATAATTTTTGAACTTGGTCCTGCTCTGACTGGAGGATTGGACTAGATGACCTTTCTAACATTAATTATTCTATGACTTTATAAATCAGTGATTCTATGACATACTTATACTCCTTTATAATCTTAGCAATATAGTGCAATTACCCATGTTTTTTAGACCACCAAAGAGACCAGACAGTTAGTACAGCATAACACAAAGCAGAAGAGTACCAAATATTGACCATAAGCCAAGATGGGTATCTGGATAATTACTCTATGTCAGCTGACATAAAATAGCATTGTGAATCAGGAAAATAAGTTACTGAATCTTTAACTATTAGAATTTATTTTCAAAATATCTACAAATAAAAAGAATAGGAAAAAAGTCTTGCCATGGATATTGGTGATTTCTTCAAAAAATCTCGGACAGGGAACTTTAACCACTTCCCCAAAAGTAGCTCTGGGCCAGCAGGTTAGACCATCCCATTCTCTGGTGCATCCTGAAAAAAAAGTGTCTCTAAATAAACACACACAGAACATCACATAGTTGATCTCCCATAATGAGATGGTCTGTGGCTTTCCCACTAATTAACATGCACGAAGAGGAGCCACAACAGGACATGCAGCTCTTCAGATGGAGGATTGTATTGTTTTCCTCTTCTCCTTGAATGCATCGTTGCTCACGTATGCACTTGGCATTCCAGCTGGACCTTCCCCCACCTTATCTCATGAGAGAATGTACCTGGAATTCAAGCAGACACAATCTGAAAGTCAAAACAACTGGAGCTCTTTCTACTGTCAAAACAAAAGTGACCAAAATCAAAATACTGAATAAATACTGGCACTTGAGATTTCTCATTACTGGTTTCAGAGTCTAACTGAAAAACATCAAACTTAAGAGCCTTAGTCTCTTGATTCCATGCTTAAAGTCTACCAATTTCACCTGACTTAAAGGAAATAAGGGCTGAAGTCCCAGTCTTAGGCAATCAATGGCATTTTTACAATGGACTTCAACAAAGATTAGATTCATCCCAAACTAGAAGAACATCTCTCAGCATGTGTACAATAACTACCATCAGGAGTAGGTCTGACTGGCTGGCATTCATGAGGTTCCCTAAACCAGAGGTTGCTAGCTGATGACGCAGGACATGCTACTAGCTATGAGGCAAATAAAAAAGGTTTTCAGAAGTTATAGTTAATCACAGCTTTGGCACGGATGCATCACATCATTGAGACTCAAGCTGTGGTCATGCAGTGTCTGTTGGCAAGTAGGTGGGCGCAGAACAGAAAAATTATCAGCGTGAAAAGGTGCCTGAACCAATAAAAAAAGCACCGTGCTGTAACAGAAACTAATCTCTAGATAGTCGTAAGGTGGATATAAAGCAGTGCATGAGTTTCATTTGGGAGGTGTTATTTTCTTTCACTGATTCTTTTCTGTTTCCTCTGTGACTGATGAAAAGGCAAATCTAAAATTGTCAAGAGCTGAAATGTGGAAGCAATATTACTTGCCTGGAGCTAAGCAAAGTTACTCTTCGGCTTCTGAAAGGATAGTCCTGAGAATCTCCCACAGCATTATCCTCATATCACCCTTGGCAGGATGAGATTCCCGGTATCCCCAATTTGCCAGATGGGAAAATAGAAGCTCTGATTCATTATCTCTAATTTTAATTATCTTAAATATGTTAGCTAATCTTAGCTATGTTCCCTCTGTAATCAGTAGGAAGAGACAGGGACTTCCAGCACATGATTCATCCCATATATTGGTAGCGCCTTTCTGAGGACAGGATGAATCACTCACTGCAAATACCTAGGTCTCTCTGATGATTATAGCCTAAACTATTAGGCTGCTAATTTTCAAATGAATAAAGTCAGGTAATATGAGTCCCACTTAGACATGCAGTGGCCCACACACACAGCCTTAGGGACTTAAGGGTCCCTCTTAGAGGGACTATAGTACCTTTGAGGAGCTCTGTCTAAAAATCTATTGTATTTGACAATGTGGGGTTAAAAACCAGAACCAGGTGGCCTTATGTAGGAGTAAAACCTGTATGTTTTAAGTCTTAGTTCTGGCTTCATTGCCAGTGAGTTCTACAGTTTCTATCAGAGAAACCGCTAAGTGCAGAGGCAGCAAGAACATTTTACACGCCAAGGTCTTCAAGAGACTAATGATTGTCCAAGTAACCTGAGACACCATCAAGACAACTGCAGTAGGAATTATATCAAGTAATGTTGACGTCATAGATATTTAAGTCTTCTTCAGTAACCCAGGGCTTCTTCTTTTTTAGACAATGGAGAAAAATAAGCATTTTTAGAGCTTGATGCCATTGACCTATTTTACACATCTACTTTAAGATGAGAGGAATTGCACCCTAGACTCTACTGATGACACCCATTAGACACCACTTTGTACAAGAATAAAGTGGAACTACTTTCAGCTAAAAAGTCTGCAACATAGACTAATTCCAGCTCGGATTCTCTGTTAATGTTGGGAAGTAACTCTGTACAAATTGCGATCCTTCAGTTTGTCTCGTGCAATTTCTGAAAACTGAAATACAAGCCAGGAACTTTTACCAATCTTAGTCTAGTTTTAAAATACCCCAGATGAAATATTGGGGATTAATTGTTTTTCCAGATCTAATGTTTCATTTTAAACTATATTGAGAAAGGCTGTAAATACCAGAACAGATTTTCCTTAAAGTTTTTCCATCTCTAGGGAATAAAAGGTGGAGAAGGGAGCTTTGAGAGGATCAGAGTTGACAAGGTTCAAGATTTTAAAATAGTTTAACAGAAATCTGAGCAGTTTTTATTTCTGTGAGTAGCCTTTGCTACAAAGAGGATTCCCAAATCATGTAATTATTTTTCTGGTAAAGAGAAAAATACTTGGAATGTCATAGTGTAATGCATGTAATAAATCATTATCAAAAATGTCTGATTTTTGCCAGAACTTTTTTGGATGAGCTACTGGGTGTTCTAAGTGCAAAATGTGTCCAGGAGGTATTCTGGACTTGATTAAAGGGGGCAAAAATACCACTAAAATACAGTAGGCAAGTAGAAGGGTATCAGACATCAGAGTGATTGGAAAGGCTGCTTATTTATGTTAACATAAGTAAGAAGATAAAGGAAATATCCTGGAGGTAGTCTAAATTTTGGTAGGCTGCTAAAGGTAGACCACTTCCAGGTGGTTGCAATACTTCTATTCATACCAAGTGCATGAGGCATCTTTGTCTCATAACTCCTCTGTAGAAAATGAACATCTGATAATCCATGGCAACTGAAAATTCTCACTGAGGTGGATTTATACTTTTTTAAGCAAAGTTGGACAGAAAAAAATATGACTGAAGTTTTGAAAGAGTTTGAGCATTCTGAAATTTCACTTTGAATCAATTCAAAACGTCTCCACAGTGCCAAAACTCCAGCAAAGAGAAACCCCTACAGAGCATTTTAAAAAATATTTTACAAGCTCTCTGAAATGTTCATTTTGATTTTCAGAATTTATATGTGAGCATGTAATAGATTTCAAAACACCACCACAATAAATCTTTTCAAACAAAGAAACAAAGAACCTCCAAAAATGTAGAAATAAAATATTTTTAAGAAGTTGGGATTCTTTTTTTTTTTTTTTTTTTTGCAAAGAACTTTTTCACCAGATTGGAATGATTTCCAACACAATATAATTTCAGCATGCTTTTCAGTGTCTTCTGTGAAAGCTTCTTTGCAGTTTTGGATATAAGTAAAGAACACACCAAATACTTTAGGAATGTAAGACATTCCAAGTAAGGTTTTCCTGCCCTAACTAAGCATCTAAACTTGTCAGGGTCTGAACTAATCATCTTAGTCTCATTCTGTAGTTAGTAAAGAGAAATACAACTCCAGAGAATGATTCATCTCATCTTAAAGAAAGCATCTAAACCAGAGGCAATGAAACATGTTCTAGGGACACCCATCTTCCTCCATTTACTTGCAGGGAATCTAAGAAGACAAGTCCTGACTTAGTCATTGAGCTTTTAAAGTTGTCTAAGATGAGATGAGGTAAAGTCTCAGTCTATAGAAGCAGCACTTCAAACTATTAAGAAACCAGATAAAATAGGAATCAAATCTTGACTCAGGAGAACAAATAGGATCTTGACATTGTGCCCCTGAAACGATATACAAGGGATATTTATATCAGAGCTTGACAATAAGGACCATTACCTTTAAGATCAGGTGAAACAGATTCATTCTTCTCTAAGCAGAGAGCCTCCTCTTTGACCACCTGCTGGAATATCTTGCATTCTGGATGGATTCCCACAACCTTAGTGAGAGAAATACAAAACAAACCAAGAAGTTCTGTGATTATCGGAATGAGAAGAGCCAGATTTCTTTCCAGTTTGTACCTTGTGGCTGATATTTTGAGGTCTAAGAATGTGAAAACTCCAGCTGAAGATTTTTTCTGCAAAAAGGACAGGTAAATGGCAGAAGGAGGCTGTGATCTTGTACATTTACCAATTTGTATATGCATCTGGATATGTGTACTCGTATGGATTTTTCAGTGTATCACAATAGTCAAGCTCACATAGCACCTCTTCTCCAATCTGGACATTTATAGCACCTCTTATTTACACCTACGTTTTTCACCAAACTTAAATAGATTTCATATTCTTTGGATGTCCATCTCTTTGTCAACTGGCCAAAGTTGAATGAATCCATCAGCTATGGGAATATTCACACTGAGTCCCCCAAACATACATGCAGACTCACCCCATAAAACAAATACAAATAAATAAATTTCTTTAAATATACATGGGTGGGTTTGTTTGGTTTTTTTATTTCGTTAATTATTTTGGGTGTTCAGAACTACCTATTGGCAAAATATTCCTATTTTGATCCCTGGAAGCTCCCAAGAATCAAGTTTTCTTTATTGGAGGAATTAGCCCTAAGTGTGACAATAAAGTCTTAATTACTCTTCAGGAGAGCGTGCCTACTCTGCTTTGATGCTGATACTAATAGAATGGGCTCCTGATCTTCTTTGAAACCTTGAGATTATAGTGCCATACAAATCATTCTACTGAGAGAGTACAGTGTAAGATCTTCCTTTCTGAATGCAGTTGGTATAATTACAAAAATAGAAGCAATAAATAGGACCAGAAGTTTTAAGTCCCTTAGGGCTTAAATAAGAAATACTGAAGTCCAAGAATTTAGAGAAATCAGAAAAATAGTAGCCTTAGCCATAGTTTAATCTGAGTGATTACAAAATTTTGTCAACATGTTGCCTGAGGATGCAGAATTGCTACACACTCCTTAGACAGAGGGACTGTTTCATTTTACCAGATGAAGAAATGAGAAAAAATTAGTGACTTGTTTTGGAGCTTATAGAATGATATTTGTCTCACAGATTAAGATACCTACATTTAAATAGCTAAATGGATTTCTAGACATCGGTTGTTGAATAGGGTCTAGATTCATCTTCTCAAGTACAGATACCTAGTGTCATTTAGGTGCTGTCATGCATTTTGCTTGGCCTCCATCTCTCACTCCAGAAAGTTTAATGTCCACTGTAGTCCTGCATCGTATCTGCTGTGATTGTGAAGATGTTCGCAATACCCTAGAACATCCCAAAATGGTTATCTCTGGAAAGGCAATTAAATTGTGAGATAGAATCTTCAATGTCAGTGTCTACTTGTTATCTGAGCTTCTTTTGCAGCCCATGGAAATTTAAAGGATGTCTCACTCACCCAGGAATGGTGAATGCCATTTGGGATGCTATAGGGTATGTCAGCCCTCTTGTGTAAATTCTGCATTAATTTTGCCAGCCCCATGTAGAAGTCTCAAATGCATTATTTGATGTCTCAAATAATTCTACACACCCATATTTATGTAACTGAATTAATCCCAGTGTCAATAGAGTCAGCAGAGTCTAGAAAGCAACTGAATATAGCACCAAAGCCTCCTTTGGGAAATTGGGCTCTTCAAGACATAGGGAGTCTTGCATGGAATAGAGCAGAGGGTGTGCTCCTTTGCAAGCTATGCTATTCAAGGCAATGCCATGGGGTCTCAGGGGGTAGTGATTTTAATTGAAATGATGGATTGAAGTCTTTCTGAGACAGTTCTGAGGAAGCCTGTAGGCCATTCCAAACCTCTAATGACTTTGAAAACACAGTACAGATGAAAACATCACTGCTGTATTGCCTTTTCAGTCTCAGGAAGTTGATTTATTGGTCTTCAGAATGTTTTCAGTGAGCAGTGCAACCAGAACTTCTTTTAGCCTCCACAGAAACTTTACTGGAAGTCATGTAGACTATTATATTTTAGCAATAATATCTGCCTAGGGGAAAAAAAGTAGAACAAAACTTTATCTTTAAAAACCTTTAAAAATTCTGCCTACATTTGGGTTTTAAAGTAGCATATACAGGCTGCATTTAATTATGAGGCCCTAGAGATGGCTTGTACATCCTAATATTAGAACAGAAAAAGGATTAAGGACACTGTTTGAAAAGAAAATTAAGACATGGCTTTTTCATGCATTATATCCCTCCAGTGGGTAATTCAAAATATATTTTATAAATCAACATCAGTGACTCTTAAAATAGTACTTCTTGCTGTTCAACTGTAGTAACACAATTCTGAAATGAAATTTTTCAGACATTATTAGGATTCCTGCTCATCACTTTATCTGTTAAAATATATATTTCACTTTGCATTCGGCCTTTATAACAAACAAATTATTTGAGTAGTGTAACAAAATGATTGCTACATAAATCTCTCACCATTTCAGTTTATAAAGATGGATTCAGCTGGACAGGAAAGAAGTAATTTCTCTACTTTGGAATTTCTGGAGTCTATTACTGCTGAGAAACTTTGTATTTGGAATATTCTTAGGCTTGATGTTTAAAAGTCATGACAACTTGACATGCTGTTATACAACGTACCGTCTGTACTAAGTCCTCTGGCAAAAGGCTTGAAAGCAATGGCCAGTCATAACCCAAAATGAAATAAAAACCATGAAAGGAGATTTGAAATGCCTTTGAGAAACAAGCACTTGGGCGAGATGGGTTAACTTAACTCCCTCCTCATGCCAGAGGTGCTGGAAATGGTGGAAACAGACATATAATTAGTTATGAAAAGTTTCAGAGGAGGAAGGGTTATCTTTCTCCAAAGGCCAACTTAAGCAACACATGCAGCAGATGCAGGTGGAACATAAATGAGGGACTAGGCAGCTGAGCTCTCCCAAATGGTACATTGAACATTGAATATGTGTACCAGACTGCCTGCTGCTCGAAGTAGGCTGCATGTCCTTTTTTCTCTCCTTTGGTAAATCTACACCTGTTGAACCAGACACTATAATTCAGCAGAGCCGCACTGAAATCTGTGGAGTGCTATTCATTTACAGCGGCTGGGGAAGCCCATACCCTACCCGCAGGGAAGTTGCACTGCATTGGTTTGACGCATGAGAGAGGAATTGCCATAACAGATCAGATCCCTAGTTCCTGTACTCCAGACTCCTGCCTCGGGAAAGCAGTGATGAATCACCAGAAAACATGATTTTACAATTTATTCTAGAAATCCTGCCCTACTGCTGGTGATAGTCACCAACGGTGAGATTGTAGTCAACCCCACTACCACCAATAGCTAAGCAATTAATCAGCATGCTCACATTTTTTCGCTTCTGGGTTACTGGATTTGGGGTGGGGGTGGCTATAGCCACCAGAGCCCAGATTTTTTGTTATGTGACAGTGGATAGGTTAAACATTACTGACACTTTGGTGTTTGAAAATCAACATCAAGTGCAATTGCAGATGTAACCTTCAGATCATCCCTTAAGAAGCAAAAATGAGGCTGGTGTTATTAATTAATAATCTTGTGGCCTTACTGGAAGTAATCCCACTGTTACAAAAAAAAAAAAGAAAAAAAAGAAAGAAAAAATGACACACATACAAGAAATTCAGAACAGTGATGATGCTTCAATTTGTCGGTTTTCCTCAGGCTTTAAGAAAAAGAAAGACATTAAACCATTTTACAGTTAAGGAAAAGCCTTCAGGGCAGAACATTACTTGTAATTTGTTAGATATGGCTTCCTTATTTTTTGTTATTAATCTCACAGTGCCTTGAGAGAAAAGTGCTTGTTGTTGCTCTAATCTGCCTACAATGGTTAGGTGATGGGGCTTTCTAGAAAGCGGGGGCTCTGCATTTGTTGCAGGGTCGTGGTGCAATTTGGGAGGCATCTGCTGTAATGACTGAGCTCTTGTAGGAAAAGAGTTGTTCCTGTTCACCTTAGGAAACGATAATTTAGGAACCAAACCAAAGCAGAGATTTCTGAGGCAGGGATGTCCAATCTGACACGGTCTTCCCTGCCACAGTAATAAGCATAAGAGGCTGATTTAAAATGCTGCTTCTTGGATCAACATTTCCTAGTAGCTAGGCAGTAACCTGGCATGGACCTTACTGAAAATCACAGTGGGGTGCCTTCACCCCAAGGCTTTTACAGAAAACTTAGAGGTTTTGTGCAGTGTTGTACTCAAGGAACGGGGTTTTGCATTGCTGAGAATCACAACACGAAGACCTTTTTGCTCACTTGTACATTAGTGACCAGCCAAAATTCACAAGGGCATCTTAACTCTAAGTCCTAGCCACTGAAACGGCCTTGCCTGGAACAAAGCAATCACACAGTGAACATTAAAAAGTTACCTATGACAGGCGTGGGCATGCTAAAAACCTGGGACAGTTTAGAGAGTCAGATTTTGGGCTTGCGCTTACTTTTGGACTTCCATTTCTTAACATCTGTGAGGTTATTGCATTGAAACCTTAAGTGGTATACTCACTGCTGGTAGGTATAACATTGTTTTGCATTTCCTCTGTTAGATGATAGTTCATTTATTTGCCCAAATCTGAACAGAAAAATGAATCTAATGGTACTTTGGGCTTTGATTTGTTCATGTTGGACAATATCAGACTTAGCAAGCACTGGGAAGAGAGTTTTTTCTAGCGACATCCTCATGCCATATTTAGTGCAATTTAGTTAAAGGCAATCTTTCCCGAGAGCCCATCCAAAGATGGTGCCCCTAGGCTGTTGTGGTGGCAGAAAAATTGTAATTTAGATGTCACATAAAAGACAGATCTTCACTCATTAAGAAGCCCATTAGCACACTTAGGGAAAAGTAGGGACATTTTCTATGCTCTCTGAAAATGAGGGGAGTGCTTCAAAGTTGGGCACCGAATGTATTAGTCACTTTTGAAAAAACAATTCAATGGGATCAAAGGGCCAGAAATAAATTGGTGACACTTAGTCTTTTTGAAAATTAATCAAAAATCAAAGAAGTGGCTGAATTCATTGGCAAGATGGGAAGGTTTCAAGAACTTGAATGATCTTTCCAGTGATCCAGTTTAGTTTCCAATGCAGTGCAATCCTAAAACCTCATGAATAGGTTTTATGTCGAGTGCATAAATCATTTACTAAAAATATTCATCATCGTTCTTTTTGCCTCTGTCCCTACAGCTTGCATTCATGTCTCAGATCTCACGTCAGATCTCCTCTGAAATCATCCCTGTTCTCCCTGTCTGTGCTTCCCCTGTTCAGTTTTTCTGATATGACTCTAATGCCTGAATATTTTAGCTTTCCCTTATACAAACCCAGAGTTATCTGCCATTCACATCACACACTGACTCCCAGCTTGGAGGATTAAAACTCACCTGGTATTTTAGAGTACAGAAAGGCACAGCAAAGACATTCAAAACTCCTGCATCCCCTGCCCATTTTTAACTGTGGAATGAAGTGTTCAGTCAGTCCTGAAAGTTGGCCAGTGATGCCAAAGACACAGTCCGGAGAACCAGGATATGCTTTGAAATGCATGTATTTTTTTAAACTGAAATTTTGATGAACAAGAAAGGCTTATAGGCTGGAAGAAGGCTCATGAAAAATGTTGAACACAGGTCAAATAGCTGAAGAAGACAAAGAAAACCTCAGCCTTTTTCATAAACTTCTCAGATTGTTGACTGTATCTCATCAAAACCTTCCGTAAGGTCTGTCGTTTTCCATCTCCTTTCTCAAAAAGCCAAGTGTTAATTAAAAAGCTTTGAGACTGGGAAGCACAGGTCACTGAAGTCAGGATCAATTTTCACTTGTGCTTTGAAGGGAGCTGGGACCAACCTCGAGCTCCATAAGCTCTTGCCCATTTCAGTACAACTACGTTCACAATCACCACAGTAAGAATCTTTCTATCCACTGTGGCCTATGAGTAATTCTGGGATATTTATAATGTAATATATGTAGTATTGTGTCCTGTCAGAAAACTACAAGAAACTATAAAAAATAACCAAAGATTTCTTATACAGCAAAAAAGTCCACTGCTCAAATGCACTTGTAAATTTAGATGAGCATCCACTTTGTTTCTACCATATCCAAGCCATGTTTACCACTCCTCGTTTTGACTGACTGTAAAGCATGAGATCACCACAGCAGAGACATGACTCCACTCACCAGCAACATATTTAGTTATCATAGAAAGTCCTGCCCTCAACTTGCAAGCTCTGACACAGTCTTGATCCCAGAAGCTTTCAACCCCAAAGGTAAAGACCTATTTAGAATCTTTCTCTTCAGCCAGTTAAATAGATTATTTCAGGAGTCTTTTTCACTGAAAATGACTACCTAGAGGACATTTTCAGTGTTTGTTTTCTCTTTCTAACTCGATTACCTATGGAACAAGAGAAGCTGAGATGCTGATTGCCTTACAGTCATTTAGAGGAATATCTTTTCAAGATTGTTTTTAAGACATTGGAGTAATGCTTGAATGCTCCTCTGTGTATTGGATTGTATTTATCTGACTGTATTTAACTGCATAGCCTTATAGAGAACAGTAGTTGCTATACATATGTGTCCAGGTATGTCAATATAGGTATTTACTCATAGGTATTCTGTATGTGACAATAAGGCCATACTGATTTATCTTGTTTATTAACCCTACGTAATTAGTGTTAGCTTGAGAAAAATGAAAATGAATTTATTAGCTGTAAGCTAAATTTGGTAGAGCATTTAATTGCAACACTTAAAGAATAACAGAACACTAATAACTGAGGATCCTCGTTTTCTGCTGTTGCAAGTATTCTTCCAAATTAAAGAGAAATTTCTCCCTTTTTGCATGTGTAGCATGTTGGCCTAAAGGTGGGGTTCATGTCACCTAATCCCAAAGAACTGAAACCTAGATGTCAAAGTCCATCAGCAAGTTCACTCAACTGAAACCATAGCCACTGTTCTTGGAGTGAAGCCATAGCCCTCTCTTCCCGGTGGTATTGAAGGAGGCTAAACGAGTAGCTTTAGACAAGATTCCTAATTTTAGATAGATAATTTTAGCTGATTAATCTAAACTCCCCCATCAAGCTTCCCTTAATGATCAATGAAGGCAGCCAAGCAGTTCCAGGGAAGGATTCCTCCTACCTCTCTCAGACACCTAGTTGAAGACAGAGTGACTCACTGTACAGGAGCCTGTCTCCCTTCATTAACTCCCTCCAGGATAATCAAAAACCTAAACAGACTGATTCTTCCACACCTCTGCTTCCCTATGGAGGGGAATTTAAGGTCTGCAGGGACTGGATCCCTAGAAGAAGCATGTATGTCCCTCCAACACAAAGTAGCCAATAGCAGCTATAGCTATACCTATAGCTATATCAGAAATTTAGGCACCCAGCTCTGTTTTATTGGGAGCTCAGCATCTTGCCACGGATTTGGATCCATATGCCTATTACCACAAGAAATGCTTTGTTAAAGCAAATGTATAGCTCACTGACAATTCACCTATGTTTCCATTCTCACCTCCATTCGTTAGATCAGACTGAACCCCTTCCCCAGAAATTTAAAAGCCGTTACGTGTTTGAAGAAGAAAGCAGTTTAGCTCAGCAGGAAGGACAGTGAATGCAGAGGCTTTTCTGTTCCCCATCCTTTGTTTCCTGAGACTCTGAACTTTTCAGGACAGGAAAAGTCATTTTTATGCTTTTCAGCACCCATTGCTCTCTGTTCCTTGTCACTTACAAACAAATGGTAATTTTGAATGTCAAGGACTCTATTCAGCAAGGCACAAAGTATATCCTGCAACATACAGCTCCCTGTGGAGCTGATAGGAGGTAAAAGTACCCAGTTTCACAGAAGAAGTTTTCAGGATTAACCTTCTGGTTTATTTTTCTAACTGAATAATGCGATATTTACAGAATCCACACTAGAACTATTTCTCTGCTCTGACATGATCTTTTGAAATATGAAAGGACGTACTCAGTACAGCCTATGGGTCTCTGGCCTTCCCTGACTGTCTAATTTAGGGTGCAAAGCTTCCCATGAGACCTAGTTTGAGACACAAAAAACACTGACATTTAGAGCACTGACTTTTACCAGACATGTAGTTGGAGTTCATATCTGAGCAATAGTTTGAGGCTAAAAGCTACGTAGAGCATGCAATTTGTAGAATTTCTTTTATTATGGGCACAGTCTGCTGCAATATGCCAAAACATTAAAACGATGCATGGCAGCCTACAGATGTGCATGGTACATCACTTCAGGTTAGCTCCACTCTGCTGGCAGCTGCAAGAGTAGGTTGTGTGTGTATTATGTGTGAAAAGGCTAGTCCAGACGCCAAAGTCATTGTACCTGTAGCAGTGTAACACTTTAGGCTGACTAGTTTTCCCCAAAAGAAGGGTATTACACATGATAATATCTATACGTGACAAGGTTTATGTAGCAAGGACCTATATGCTATTGCAAGTACATAAAGCTGTGTAAATACAGAGGAAAAAACGAGTTCCAGAGGATGTGAGGTGCAGGTGTGAAAATTTACATCCCACCTTTCTCCTTTTAAAACTGAAAGGTCAAGACCAGTCTGTCACCATCTAGGCTCTCCCTGTTACCAGTGGAAGAAAACAGGCCCTAGAGGAACATTCACCCCATCTGACTTTCTCAGGACAAGATGAAATATCTCCCGGTAAGGTGACTGTCTCTCCCTTGACTACCGCAGGAGCCTGAATCCCACCTTACACTAAACATTTAACTGTGAAATGGCTAAATTTAGAATTAATGAGTCCCTGGGAATCACACCCATAGGAAGGTTTCCAAACGCTTCTCTGAGGCTGAAGACTGGGGGGAAAGAGGATGTATATGACCGTACTTGAACTTACACTAGCTGTTGCTAACCAGTCCAGGCAATGCCAGCAGTAGAGCGTGGGGCTTAAGGAGGGATATACGTGCTTGAATTGTGTCTCTGTGCTCATACATCTTCCCTGATGTTTAATGTTACAATCTCACCTGCTGCCGCCAGTGCATAGCAGACATAAGGCTGTTCATGCTCCTGCTTGGTGATATTATAAGCAGATGCCTTCAGCAGTAAAACCTTAGTGCCCTCTCAAAGAGCTGAATGTCCCAAATCCATCAGGAGGAACTATTCCTTTTTAGTTATCCTCCTTCTTCAGCAAAGTTGCCTTTCTCAGGACAAGCTGTCCCCTTTTGTCCCTCTAAAGCCGTGCTACAGTTATTCTGCTTTAGGGATGCTTTTCTGTCCTTTGGAAACTGCAATTTTAAGGAATGGAAATGAAAAGGCATTTATTAACAGCATCTTAGAGTTGGAAAATTTTAAAGAAAAGAGCTGGGTCAAACCTCTAACTCAGCAATATTTTTTCTTTCCTCCCCTCCTACATTCCCATCCCCTTTTTTGAATCCTTCCCTTATTTTTCTTTCTTTCTACCTGCTCCCTGTTAGGAGAAAAGTTACCCTGCCTCTGCGGACATCCCCTCCCTCCCCCGGATCCTGCGGGGCAGCTGCAGAGCCATCCAGCTGTGGGCAACAGTGTCAGGAGCCAGATGTGCTGTCCCCCACTTCTCCCACCCCCCTCCCCGATCCCAAAGGCATCACCGCCGGGCACTCACCAGCGGGAGCAGCAACCAGCACAAACTTAGCATCCTCCGCAGCAACCGCCGGGTCCTCTTTGCTCCCTCTGCTTGTTGTGAAGCTGCCAAAAGCCGAGGCTCAGCCCGCCCCTACCTGCCCAAGACCCGCCCCGGAGCGTCTTGCACCTCCCTTCCCGGACACCCGGGTCCCTCCTAGGGGAGCCCGGCACTTTCGAGCCCCGCAGGACCAGGTTTACAGTGGAGGGAAGGAGATTCTCCAGCATCCCCCTGGGATTTTGGATCCAGCTCTATGAACCTGCCCTCTGGTCGCCCACCTGGAAAACTGTGGGGAGCTGGAGCATCGATTGGTCTTTTAGGGTGTATTTGGAGGCAGATGTTCTCTGTGCAAGAAGAGATGCTGGGTTCATCCCTCCTTCTGCTCATGGGCCCGTGCTTGTGGCTGGTGGCAGCAGGTTTTCAAAAGATCTGGGTTTTCAGTGGGTCTGACAGCGTGGTATTCCCTAAGGACTCACACAGATGGAGTTTCTGGGTTTTGGCATCCCCCTCTGCTCGGACCGAAAATTTTGAGCAGTGTCAGAGAATTTCCTCCACAAGCTGCATAAGGTCTTTCTGGCCCTTGTGTCACAAAGATGCCTCAAATGTAGTTTTATTTCTTGGTGTGATAGGTAGAAGCTAAAGCCCTTCTTGCCTATGGCTTGGATTTTGGGGGCGGGGGGGGGGAGGAAGCAAAAAAATTATAGCAATTTTTTAAATGTCAGGGTTCATAGGACCTAGGCACCAGTTCTGGGTTTTGCCACAGTAAATATTGCACCAAGCTATTTTCAGGGCCTGGGAGAGCAGAAATTGTGGACATGACAAAAGCATTTTTTCATTATAAGATTTAAGTGCTACTTCATATCCTGTTTATTATTCATTATTTCCCAATGGTGTTAGACACAAGAGTTCTCTGTAGTCAGAGGAGGTCCAGGACTCATCTAAGTTACCCAAAATAAGCATCTAATGCCATTTGAAGAAATATATATTTTTGCAGCTTTCTTCATGAGTGTATAGCTCTCCTATAAGTCCTATATCATGTTTGCCAGCTCCACCTAGATATTTCAGATATACAAGGGCACCCTGAGTGGCATTCCTTATTTCCAAAACATTCATGTTTAAGAAACTGAGTCATGTCAGTGGTATCTATTAATTTCTCTCTTTGCACCCTGATAGTCCTGACCAAATCACCCTGTTGTAACAGGAATTTAGACAACTTGTACACGTGTGGGCAGCTGTATTAAAATACTGAAATGTGGGTGTTTCGTATCAGGATGTACCCCACCTTAGTCTTACAAATCAAAGGAAATTGGGTCTAAAATCAAATAGTATCCCCAGGCTCGTGCTACAGAGAAGTCAGTTCTACAACCTGTGCAGAATAAAGAGGGGAACAAAGGCATAGATTTGTGCGATAACGTTTGTAACCTAATTCTCATTTACCTCCCCTTTTCTATATGTTTGTCTTTCATTAGTGCATAATGGCATCTGATCGCTTACCTGCACAGATAAGCCTCAAACACTACTCAAAAAATCAAGTCTGTTATAAAATAAAGAGATTAAAACCTAAAAAAAATCATTTGAAGTCTGATTTTGACTGGTTTTCCCCATCTATAATGGATGAGTTAAAGCTGTGGCCAACTCTCACTAGTCAATAAGGTGGTTCTCATCACACTGGAATAACTTTTAGGATCCCACTACAAGGCAGGAACCACATGGTATCAGACAGTTCCTAATTCTAATGCAAAGGAAAATGCAAAGTAGAGGCCTATCAAATACAATCATTATAATTCCTTCTGAACAGTATTCAACCAACTTGAGTATATGAGATCATAGAATAACAGAATAATTCAAGTCAGAAGGGATCTATGGAGATCTGGCTCCAACCATCTTGTCCCCTCAAAAAAGGTCAAATTTCAAAGTCAGGTCATGCTGCTCAGGCATTTGGTGTGTGTCAAAAAAAGAAGTGCTCTCAGTCTCAAGAGTCACACTGTAAACACAAAGATGCAAATAAATGAATATCAGCATGATATTCCAGTCCACTGGATATTTAATATTTCAACTGGATTCCATTATTTAAAGCCTCGCAGGTCACTTTGATGAAGTCTTTTAGGTCATCATAACTTGTCTTCTAATTTGGAGCAAAACCAAGTGAGAACTTGGTTTTGGCATTTTTTTGTGTGTGGTTTCTTGACATGGGTGTTCAAAAGTGGTCCTTAGGAGAAGGCATTGCTTCTTCAAGCAGATGTGGTCTCTCAGTGCTTCCTTCCTCATATATTTTCTCCCCTCCATCTGCTTTTCCTGTCTGATCTCCAGCTGATCTAAAAACCAGGCCACATTCCAATCCTTGAGCTTGAAATTAATTAGCTGGAAACTCCTCTTGTAAGAGTTTTTGTATGTGCTAATACAGAAAACAAAGCCTGCTCTTGTGGGGTTTTTATAACATCTCGCTGTAGTTAATGTTATAAACCTCGCCTACGTTAAAGTCTTTGAGTTCCTTAGTCTACTTATATCCCTTCATTACTTTAAACAGATCCTTTTGTAGGCTAAACCCTTATTTAAGCTAAAACCTAATTTCCGTTTGTCATATTAATTTACACTATTGATTCTACTCTGTTATTTCTCTGTATGTACCCAAAGAAGATCAAATAATGAAATAATACAGGAAAGTAACCATACGTCTCATAATCTCTTGTATGCTTTGATGTATTTTGCTACTTTTTATCACAAAACAGTTCCTTGCCTGATAAGCTGGCTATAACTAAACAGTTTTTTTTAGTCTTCAACAATTATAGGATAACTAATGTAAGGATTAGCTCTGTTTCCCTACTGCTCTACAACACCAGCCTGGGCTCAGAATATAACCCTGATGTGCATAAAAATGTCCTCTTGTTAGCATCAACAAGCAATCTAGCCATCATGATGGTATGAAACTTAATCAATAAAGCAATAGACCTGAGATTCTTCCTAATCCCCATCATGGATATTCTGAATCAATTGATGCCATTTAATGAAAATGACTTGACATTTACTTAGCTGCTTAGAACCTTTGTAGAAGTTGGAGAATGTTTTTTGATACCATATGCTACCTGAATAAGGCTTTTCCATAACAAAAATCTTTCTGAAATGCAACTGCATTTCCTTTGTGTGCATATACAAGCACCTCCTTAAACAACAAAATTATAGTGCACCGGCACCACATTGCAACATGAGCCATCAGCCAGAGAATAAAGGTGAATCTATTGACATTTCCAAACAATCTTTCGATAAATCTGACTAAAGATGAAAAACAAAAAGCCCTGGAAGTATGGGAAGAAGGCTGTAATTACTGAAAGCACGTAATCCAGTGGTTAGACAGAACATGACATTACTGAGTAACATATTGCCACTATAATTAAAAACAAAGCTTCACTGTACCTAAAAAATGGAGGATTTATAAACAGGATGGAAGTTTTATTCCTGAGACTGATCTCTTGTGATGTTTGAGGGAGTGGGGTGAAAGCAGGAAGATAAAACAACTGAAGAAATGGGTTGTTGTTGAGATACTAAAAAGGTAAGGCAGTAAATATCAGAAAACAAGTACTTAGAGCTGCATGAGGATAATTCATCCCATTCATTTTCTTTGTATATACTAGCTGTGTTATCTACTTACTATTTTTCTTGGGTAAAATTGGCTCCTGCTCTGTCTTGGGGCTCTGATTCTATATGTACCCATATTCTGTTACTGCTACCTGGCCTGATTCCAGGGACACCACGGAAATATAGGCAGAGTTTTGTCATGCAATCATGGACACTTGGCTCATGTGGATTCCATCCCACATGTTTTAATCTGTAAACTTAATTCCACCCAAGCATCTAAGACACTTTCTGAATTTGAAAAATATATCTCATCTGTATTTATCTACCACAAACATATTATTTAGATTCTTTAAAAAATAAAGTCCTTTAATCTTTTCAGTATTTCTACTTAAAAAAAAAAAATATCTGTCAGTGATGCCTTCTCTATTTCTGTTGTATCTTATTTGTTGAATAAGAAAGTCATTTTTTCAAACCTAAAGGAAGTTACTTTTTCCAGTGACACACAAAGCAATCTTCATTCCTATTAATAGTCTCTAAAGAGTTGACAAACCAGCTGTTCCTGTCCTCAGAAATAGTTTTATGCATTATGTTATTCATTTGTTTTCTTGCTTTCCTCTGGCCATTTCAACTCAAATTCATTTCTATTTGTTTTTCAAGATGAGTAGAACAACACTGATTTTTATTCACTAAAATGTGGTTTTAAGACTGAACTCACTGCCCTCACAAGGGCCAAGAAAAGATCCATGTGTCTCCTAGGTATAGGTTGAGTCTACAAAATAGAAGATAGGTAAACACGAGTAACCTATTTTTAACAACAAAGAAGTTCAGTAACTGGTGCATATTGGTCTCTGCTTCTTTTATGTTTAACAGAGAGAAGGACATCTTTTGTCCAGACTTTTCTCTTTGATTATGCCAATTTCTCCATGGACTGGAGAGAGGGCTCAGGCAGCTAGCTCATCTCACACCCCTACAGTAGTACTTTTCTCATCCAACTTCAGACATTAAGTGTAAATGTGAACTGATTATTTCAGGTTATTTTCACAGTCACAGGCACCGTTGAATGCAATTTGCCTGACATAATTTAGATGTCTACAAAGGACAAGATAATCAATTCCTCAGGGCATACTCACCTCCACTAAAAGGAGGATAGGATGATCGCTCAGATGTAGATGTTTACTTCAGGGGTGAAATTCCACACTTTGGTATGGACACCTAATATAGGCATCTATCTGGATGTGTAAGCTGGAAAAGTGAGCTCCCACTGTGGTTAATAGCCAGTCTAAACTAATTAGCTAAGCTTCCTTTACAGTTATGGGAATGAGATAGAAAGTTCCTGCTAGAAACTCATTTGTATTATATTGTGGTGGGAGGTACTGAGTCCTAAGCCATTCTCTCTCTTTTAAGTGACTTAAAGGGAGATGAGAAGTGGAGTTTGTTAAAGACATTGAGAAATTTAGATATCAACGTGTAGGTGTCTAGATGCAGATTGGACGTTTAAGCTTCCATTGGGGTCAATAATCACCTCAAATGGCACCTTCACTTATTCCATTGAATGGTTCTTTAGACTCCATTGACTGTATTGGCTAAGAACCCGTATAACTTCATACACTTCAAGGCTCAATTAAGTTGCCCAATAATAGGTGCCAACTGAGATGTCTTAGTATATTTAGCATTCACAGGGACCTGGCAGGTATGAAACATGGGCAGTGAAGACATGGCAGGTTGAGGTTACCTGGACAAATAGACTTAGATTCCTGTGCGTGAGCAAATGAATCAGGCCTGAAATCAAATAAGATAAATCCTAGCCAGAGTAGACATCTGATTTAGGTTGACTTTTAACATTCATCTTTGGTGAGATGAATCTCATGCGATGTGTTTCTTAAAGATTATTTGAATTACAACAAGGCCTGGCTGCACTCCTTTACCTAAACCTGTTTTTCATGCCATCACAAACTGTTTCTCTTTAGGATGCTAAGCTTCTTGCATGGTTGTATCATGTGGTTTCACTGATTATTTCACTTCCTTCATTTAAAGCAGCCCCTTCAGTCTCACCTAAAAATACACATGCAGTCTTTTGCTGAGGAGCATTATTATAAAATTTTTGTTTCTTGGTTGCTGTATTTCTGCATATTACAAAGAACAACATAACTAAATGTACTATTCACAGTTGGACTCCAAATAAGAAAGGAATGAGGTCCATGACTCACTTTACGAGCACACTGCTAGTCCCTCCATGTATACTGAAGAGCTGAGAATATGTAAAAGATCCCAAAGTTCATTATCTTCTTCAGCTTCCTAGGTGTGGTAAAATAATCGCTCACAGCAGAATGTAGTTTCTGTGGTGATTTTAAAGATGCATGGATGTTAATACAAACACTAGCAGTTGAATGAATATTGTTGATGTCATTCCTTTCTGTTCTTTCAATGGAAGATATTACTGGTTACTTCTAATGATCCCCGTGCTAACACAAGGCATTAAGGCTATTTGAATCAAGCTTTGGAAGATTAGATGATAAAGAGAGCAGACATGTCACAGGAGCCGTAGCAGAATATCCATGGGATCTATAGAACTTTTCTGGCAGTGACAAGCCAGAGTACTCTGCTGTCAAAAATTATGGTAGCATGGTTTTTGCTGTGCCTTCTTGTGTTACTCTTCACATTAAACATAAGGAAATATGATCAGCTTTGTAATGGACATACACCAAGAGACAAAACTTCCTCTGAAAAATAAATGGAAGACTGTCTTTCGACAACTATTTTTTCTAAGCAACAAAAAAGTTCTCGATATGTTCCAGTTCATTCAAAATGGTCTTCTTAACATCTCTAAGAAGTCTCTCAGCTTTATGGAAGTATTGTATCACATTCAGTTCAACCCAAAACCCAAACCAATGGGAAGGGCTTTCTGAAAATTGGATCTGGTCCAAAGCTTGCATCTGCCCTAGCAAATCAAAATGAGCAAAGGCCCATTCTGTGGCTGCAAGAAAAGTGTTAGAGACAGTTCCTGTCCATATGCCTAGCGGCTCTTTCCCCCAGAAAGAGCCCAGCCTCATCCTTACCATCCGTTGGAAGCAATCTCTGGACTGCGCTATCACCTGAGCTGTGCCCAGGCGTGATCTAAAAGAGTGCTAGGCCAAACCATGCCAGGTAGCATGCTAACACTGAAACCACATAGATGCCACAAACACACCAATGCTTCTATCTATCCCTGGCCCTCCTTATTTTCTTGTTTTCATGCCATGCAGATAGCCCTGCTTTGAAGAAAATGCTTTCCTAATTTGACATTGGCAGAAGTGAGGGTAAAGAGCCAAGAAAGTGAGACTGAACCAGATGCAGAATTACTACATCCTTCAAAGCCCGTGGATGAAGACAGAGGAACGCAGTGAGCATTACAGCAAATGTGGGTGCTGCTACTACCCAGCCCATTAACTCAGCCAAACACACCCATGTGTTTTCAGGAGGTGATAAGCGTGCAAATATATTCACAGAAGATTTTAATGTCTAGAAGAAGCATCACTTATGGGAGGAACAACGTAAAGAAGGTGATACATGGGTGTGATGCAAACACCATATGTATGAGTTTGATGAGCTGGACAATTTCTTAATAGTCAGAGGACGGCATGAAGAAGAACCATCTAGGAGGATGATAAGCTAAGAATTTATTACCTTTTGATTAGCTAAGAATTACACACAGAACAAGATCATGGTATGTAAACACATTGTTTTTTTTAATGACTGGTTATTAGAAAAATAATGTGAAATATCTAAATAGCAATAAATACAAGGACCCAACTCTGATATATATTCAGCCACCATTCCTAGCTGATGAATCCATCTGTGATCCTAGAAAGTATGAGGTTCTTCTCACCTTCGTTAAGCTTTTATGTTGTAGATATGTACAGCTGAGATAGTCATGTCATAGCGTTATTTGTAATGAAAGAAGAAAAGCAGACATGTTTAAGTGTCTTTTAAAAAAAAAAAAAATCTTATATTTTTATTTTAACATTAGACAAATTGGATCCTGTGTGCCATTGCCTATATGATTAAATGAATCCAACACATAAATCCTTATGTGATCTACCCCCTGGAGACTCATTATTCTGATTGCTGGCATTTTGGAGAAGCAGAACTAAAGAAAAATTAAATCATAACAGGAACCACAAGCTTTCCTGTGAGGGAAACTTTGTGTGCTCAAGGCCAAGCACCGCAAGCTATGCATAGGGGGAAATCAGTTGACAGTTTCTGGGAGTGCAAAATACTGTAGCTAAAGATTTCTGAGTCACAACCCCCAAATGGGACAGAATCCAGTCTTGTAGGGATGAAACTTTCATGTAGGTCTTCCAGCTAAAGTTGTAGTCATCAGAGCACTAGTATTTGCCTAAAAAGTAACTACCTCAGGAAAACAGGAGGGTCATCAACCTCTAGGATTAAACAGAAAATTCTTTTGGTATCTATGTAAAACCTATCAACACCAGCCTGCTCCCTTCAACATACATATTTGGCCTATGGAAGGAGAAGTGTGGAATACCTCAATTTACATCAATCTTGGATGAAAGCCTTGTATTAGTTTCCTCTAAAGTGACTTAGTCCCCAGGAATGCCTAAGGTAGGCTTCTGCTCTGAACTACTTTGTGGAAGGACATCTCTCTCCTTTTCTGCTGATTACAGGGTACCTAGGGGGACCCTCCCCTTATGCAACATACCTAAAGTTTGACGAAGTGGATGCTGCAAAGTGTATTCCCTAAATGCTACCCTGAGGAACACATATAACTAACTGCACAATTTAAGCTACCACACATCTCAGAAACATCAATCCCTTCAGACTCTTAGGAGCTGAAGTGTTTCCTATTTCACAAATAGTATCTGACAGGCTAATAATGAGAAAGCATCAAATATAAAATGTATTAAAAAAACACAATCAACTTTGGCTATGAAAACTACTACAGGGAGACCTTCTCCTCTTTTTTTCTTTTCTTTATTCCCACTTCCCTCCCTCCCTTTCTTTCTTGTTCCTTTTCTAGTATAAAAGATTTCCCCCCCAGAAGAGATTAAATACATAAAAAATATCTTATGGCTGTCAAACGATTTTCAAATTACTTCTTTTAGATTTGATGAAAACTGTATTTCAAATAACATATCTAGCTAAAATCACGATCCAAACTAATATTCAATGAACAGGTCCATTTGTTAGTGGCAGAACATCTCTTCATGAAAAATCCCTGACAAAAATAATATGGAACCCTATTTTTTTTAGAGCTAGACTTTTATTTCATGTTATTGCAAGTGTGGTGGCACCAGATAATTACCAGCTTACCCTCTGATTCTTAAGTGCAGGAAGAAAAATCCATGAACATCACCCAGGAATAGACCAATGAAACAAAGAAGAGTTTTTATCCTGCAAAATTTGTGAACTTGCTACCATTTAACTGATCTGCAACAGTTTAACTAATCTGCAGGAAAACTGTAAAAAGTAACATTTGTCTCATTCGTGGCATTTACAAGGAAATTAAAAAGAAATCTTGATTTGACTCAAAGTGAGAATATTGTTTAAGCTTTTGGCAAATCAGTAAGTGAAAATACCATCTGGGGTCAAAAATAAGGCTGTAGTCATTGCTTAAGTGAGATTCTGTTTTGAGCAAACTTAACATTTCAGAAAAATAGATTGTATATTTTATTGCTGTAACTGCTACAATTTTTGTTATTAAATATTTTTTGTAGTAACTCAACAATGTGACATATTAAGGGTAAGTGGATGCAAATTTGAGTGCTACTTGAACATCCATATTTTAAGAAAACAGTAGTAGTGGAAGCAGAATGCCACGTGAGCCAATTCTGCAATTCAAGTGACATTATTTGAATCCTGACTAACAAGTCGACCATTGTTTGATTTAGTAATTCTAGATGATCAAAAGCTAACTACGTTAGTTTTCTAGTTATGATTTTATGTAGGGCTTGCCTGTTGTTACTCTTATTTTTCTAGGGGCCATTACAAATGGAGGTGGTTCTGCCCCTCTGCTCTGCTCTGGTGAGACCCCCCTGCAGTGCTGCCTCCAGCTCGGGGGTCCTCAGCACAGGACAGACATGGACCTGTTGGAGCGGGTCCAGAGGAGGCCACAAAAATGTTCAGGGGGGTGGAACACCTCTGCTATGAAGAAAGTCTGTGAGAGTTGGGGTTGTTCAGCCTGGAGAAGAGAAGGCTTCAGGGAGACCTTATTGCAGCCTTTCAGTACTTAAAGGGGGCTTATAAGAAAGATGGGAACAGACTTTTTAGCAGGGTCTTTTACGAAAGGACAAGGGGGAATGTTTTAAACTAAAAGAGGGGAGATTTAGACTAGATCTAAGGAAGAAATTTTTTACAATGACGGTGATGAGACACTGGCCGAAGTTGCCCAGAGAGGTGGTAGATGCCCCATCCCTGGGAACATTCCAGGTCAGGTTGGACGGGGCTCTGAGCAACCTGATCTAGTTGAAGATGTCCCTGCCCACGGCAGGGGGTAGGACTAGATGACCCTTAAAGGTCCCTTCCAACCCAAACTATTCTATGATTCTATGAAATAACAGAAATAAAATAGTGTGAGAAAAGGCATCAAAACCATTTTCTTTCCATTAAAAAATTCATGTAATTCAACCATAAGGGTTGGGTTTGGGTTTTTTTTGAGACAACTATGCAATGGGGAGAGTATTACACAATTATATTTAGAGAATTAAGCTATTTCCTACAGCATTAGTTGAATAATGTGAGAAAATTCTTATTGTAAATACCCATGAAAACCAAGTCAGCATTAAGATTGATCTATACCCAGGAACTCATGAATACAAACTACATAAAAGCTAACTCAGCATTACGATTGTTTTACACTCAGGAGAGGAGGAATAAAAAGCAGCGTAAGTGTGCCATGAAGCTCAGAGAGGGAACAAACTTACAGTTTGGGATTGTAAGGTTTTACCTTTTCAAAGATCCTATTGTATGAACTTGGTTATTTGTCCAAAATTTCCTTTCTTTTAAAGACAATTGTGGTTGCCTTCCTCTGCTTTCTCCAACAATATTTTAAAACTAGTAAAAAAACTCTGGACTTATGGTAGTCAGGCCAGAGGAAATAAAACCATAAAGTTCCCCTTAAACAGGGATAATTCCATTTATACTTATAATAGCTGGGTTTCTGTGCTGAACATGGTGACCAGTTCATCATTTATACATATTCACTGAATCCCTTTTCCTGTTACTTAATTTTTTTATAAACAGCTTTTAATTCCCCCAGATTAATTACTTGAAAAACTGGTGAATAACTCTTGCATACTGACAAAATAACTTTGACTTGAAGCTTCAGGCACATGGTACCTTTACGTTCTCTGATCACACTGACTTAGCTTTGGTCTTAGTTTCCTGATGCAGAAATTACAGTCATTATGTCAATATTTGGGCTTTTTTTCTGTGTCTGTAATATGCAATACTCACCTGAAAAGATCATGAAAGTGATTGTTTCCCTACTTTTTCTCTCTCTCTCCCAGGAAAAACAATTGTGAGAATGAAAATAGAAAAGAAGTCCATCACAAAATCCTTACAATAGTGTTGGTGAAAAAATTCTCTAACATTGCTCTAACCTGTAAGTAAAGTCAAGATTTACACACAGACCAGTTAAAATACCAGAGGAGGTGTTGAAGGTGCAAACAAATTAAAAAAAAAAAAAAAAAAAACAAAACCAAAAAACAACAACAAAAAAACCCACACAAAAAACCCCCAACCTGAAATCACACATTATCCTTAACAAACACCTACTTTTAGTAGCAGTCAATTGTCAATTTATAGGGCCAAATGAGTCAACAGGCATTCAAATGTGACCAGCTGAGCTTAATACATTGTGTTTAAAGTGATTGACTTGTGTAACAAATAATTAAGCCATTGACCAATTTGGCCCAGAACATTTTTCAGAAGCTGAGCTGCAGATTGCTGGAAGTCAGCCAGGTATTCTTGGAAGAATCACTGCATAGCTGTTGTGCTCTTATACCTTTACTGAGCTTTCTGCTACAGCCACTGTCAGAGAAAAGAATCAGTTATTAATGTCTTTGCGCTGAACTGCAGCACTGTTTTTCATGTTCTTAAGCTTTAAAAAAACCCACAAACCTCCCAAAAAACAACAAGCCAATGTATTTTCTCATTTTAAATATTTCAGGACCGGAAGGTTGATTCTGCTATTTAAATAAAAGCTCTTTGAGCAATAATGTTTTATTATAATGTTTGCCATTAAGAGGCCCTGAATTTTCTCTGAGATATTATTAAGGAAATAACAAAACAATACTACTCCCATTTACACTTGCTGCTAAATCTGCAACTCCTGATGCAAATATTAACCAGCAAATCAAATGAAGTAATAGAAGCAGAAGGTAGGCGAAGGTGAATGCACAAAGCAACGCTGGATTTTCGGCATTGTTAGTTTATTCTTAGAATTGCTTTTCAGGCAGGCATATGAATCCTGAAAAGATACATGATTATATCCTTGAGTACAAGTCTGGCCTGGGTACACATCCTCAGCTCTTTTCTTGGAAACATCACCACCTTAATTCAGGTTGAAATGAGCAGGTGATTAGTAGGTTATTTCTGCAGCCTCCTATTACAAGGGATATAACTACCAGTTGCAAAATACAATTCTCTTCTGAGAACAACGAAAACAGCTCCTGTGGCTTCTGTTAATTAATAGATGGCAGTGAGCTTTGTATCAAGGACTTAAATGTTTCCTCCTAATGCAGGGTTTGTTGTTATTATTGTTTCTCATCCTGACACTGGAGGGCTTATTATAGCGGAAAAGTTACTGAGGTAGAATCACCATAATTAAAAAGACATTTCATGAAACATGAAGCAGCCACAGGAAGACTGACCTCTTTTGCGTTGGTTAAATGTGAAAATACTTAGCGGCCTGAAGAGTCCGAGGGGCTGGTGGTATGTGCCCAAGCGTTGTTTGTGGTGATGTACTAGCTGCAATGGTGAATTAAACAAAAAGAGATTTACGCAGCAGAGGATTCAAGGATCTAGTGAGAAAAAGACAGCAAAAATAGCCGGTGACCATTAAACACGCTGGTAATGCAGGCAACCCATGCAGATTCCCTCGATGCTCCTCAGGGTACTTTCTCCCCCGTACGTTGTCTTCTGCAGCGAGGCCTGACACGCAGGTGGGTTGGCATCACCTCTCAGGGACAGCTTTGTGCTGTTCTGCTCTCAGCTGCCTGCGCAGAGACAAAGCTCTTACCTCTGACAGGGAGCCGACACCCGAATTTCATACTAGAAGTGAGCAAGTGCTGTTGGTTAGGAAGGAAAAAAAAAGAGCGTGCGAGTCAGGGCACTACTGAACTGAGATTTTTGAAGTGGAGGAGCAGGAAAAATGAATTTTCCAGCTTGCTGTTAATTCTTATAAATGGAAAAGATGTTCACGCTGACCCGGTTGTTTTTTCCCCTTCAAGTATACCAGTGAACCAAAAAAAAGCCCCAACAGGTCAGAACAAGTAGGAATAGGTTGCTTAGGTTTTATTAATTCTCTGGTTTTTTAATTAAAGTTCATGGAATATCACAACATGCCAAATGTTGCATGATAAATATCAATATACTGTAAATGAAAAAGCATACAAAAATCCTCTTTGATACATTTATCACCTTAGTTATCTCCTCATATTTCTGCAAAGCTAGAACAAGAAAGTAGGGGCCAAATACTGTAAAGTATTAGAACGTAAATGCTGCATATATATGCAAACTTGAGACAAGTCAAGTGCTTGGAAAGGTGTTTTGAGCTCAGAAAAGTGCAAGAAAGTAGTTAAATGGTTTATTAGCATGCGCTTGCTAACAGAAATCACATGAACTAATTTTAAAACTGATATGCAATCATCTTTATTATGGAACACAGTACAGAAATTTAGGTACACCAAGAAATATCTATGTAATGCACATTTATAAACTTGGTAAATGTTTGTACAAAGCCAACTCTTCAAAGATGTACCAGTGCATAAATATTGATGACAATCCTGCGACAGAGGAAAAAAGAACAGACAAAATTAAGTCATAGATAAAAGAATCCTAGACAATGGGGGTTTTTAAGCAGAATCAATCAGCCTGGTAACAAAAAATAATAATCAGATTTCATTGTTGTCTGGGCTTTTGAGAAAAGGTGCAGGCATCCCATCCATGCAAAGTGTTCACTTACGCTTTGGATCCTACATTTGCAACCAGACCAACAAGGTGATATTTGAGGAGACACTCTATGGACTATGCCTTGTTCATAACTGTACCTCAAAATATGAACTTTGTTCTAATGCAGTATCCAAATCTCGATCTGAAGGCAGTGGCAATTGGTTATTTTTACACTAAATCCGGCAGAATGCCACCCAAGGAAGGCAGTCTATAACCTAAATTAAGTGTCCTTTCACCCCCACTCCACTTCCAAAACAACCCTAATCCAAGAACTGTACTTTAAAATTAGATTATAAATTTTCCAACTTGATACAATTTTTCTTTTCTTTTTTCTCCTCCCCAAAATACTGTAATTTTTTTGTACGTGTGGTTTTTGTGAGTTTTTCCTTAGGAAAATATTTAAATGTTTCACTGAAACCTTGCAAGTCAAAACAAAAAGGAAGTATTCCCACAACAAATCTGACAAAATATTCCTTTTTTTTTTCCTAGGCAACAACTTAAAGAGTAATTCAAGTGCCTAAGGATGGACATCTGGCCCCATTTGAGATACTCGAGGACATTCTGCCTGGCCTCCAGCTGCTGCTCCAGAAGGACACAAAATCTCAGTTGAGGTTTAACCCCAGTAGGGAGCTCAGCCCCACACACCCCCGGTGGGACGGGAAAGAGAATTGGAAAGGCAAAAGTGCAGAATCTCATGGGTTGAGATAAAGACAGTTTAACAGGTAAAGCAAAAGCCGCGCACACAAGCAAAGCAAACCAAGGAATTCATTCACCACTTCCCATGGGCAGGCAGGTGTTCAGCCATCTCCAGGAAAGCAGAGCTCCATCACGTGTAACGGTGACTTGGGAAGACAAATGCCATCACTCCAAAGGGCCCCCCTTCCTCCCCCTTCCCCCAGTACAATCTCTTAACTGCGGTGCTGTATCTATCTGCCTTGTGGAGACCTCTGAGATACCCCTGGATGTTGGAAGTGCGATTAGATATCCACTTTTTCATGCCTGAACTGCTCCAGTACTGTGAAAAGAAATGCCAAGAAAAATTGTTTTGATTAGCAATGATGGAGAAAAAAGAAATTATCTTTAGGGAAGTAGAAATCAGGCCTACTAGTGACTTCCAGGCACTGGAACAAAATCCATGAGTTGCAATCAAAAGGCAGTGCTGAAATCAGTGGTATGGAGCATCTTAAAATGAAATTGTTCTGTAGCCGCTTCAATGGTTTCATGGAAGATGACTTGCGTGATCCCTGTCTGCTTGTGTGCTCTTACCTGTTTTCTCCAAAAAATTGTGGAACCCAATGTCCCATTCCAGCCACTCTTGACAAAGGAACAGAAGCTGAATAACATTACTTTCTACCAGTTTAATGAAAATAAGGAATCATATAGTGGAGCATGACCTCTTTAGTGGTCCCTATTGAGGAGAAGAACAGTGCATGAGACCAAAACTTGGAAATCACAGAAATCACATGAGAGTTCAAATTTTCAGGTTCATTTTCAATTAAAAAAAAAAAAAAGAAAAATCCTTCACTGTTTGCACTAGTCACAGAACTACCTCTGTTATTTAGGATCTAAAAGGTCTAAAAACTGAGTAAAGGGTGATATTTTTTGGCCAGGAAGCACTACTGGCACAGAAAAAGATCACATAGCAGTATCATATATGTCAGCAAATAAAGCTTTGTCTGTAAAGACACCTTGTTATTAATGAAACATTTGCTTACTTGAAAATGGTGGAAATTATTTTATTTTTGTTTGCACTGAAGCACTGTTGTTTCCTTTACCCTGTTTGTTGGGGGCGGTTGGGGGGAGAATAGAGGAATGTAGCCAGTAAGTAATTTTTAAGCCATTAATTAGGGGAAAAAAAGGTACTTCTGTCTTTATACTAACGTGGTATTCTTTGAGGTGAATGGTCATTCTTTGAAAAATGAAGATTTGGATTGACTAAATGATTTGGTGAAATAATGCAAATTTCATAGTTTTCTTTCAGCTGAATAAACATACAAATTATAAATAAAGAATAGAGGGCTCTAACATTCTAAAATCAAAAAGATATATATTTTTGTTTTTAATTTAGAGTAATTTCTCCAAAAATTTTTGTTTTGTTTTGTCTTTGGTAACCTTTGAGGACTTTCAATCTTTTAGATTTGAAGAGACCAAGAAGAGCTTCAAATCTAAATGAAACTTTATACAACCTTTCAAATGAGGAAAAAAAATATCAGGTACATTCACATTTGACTTTGACTTTAAAACCAACATTTTTCCTAATTTCTCAGTAGTGAAAACTAAACACGAAGTCAGTTATTTGCATGGCTGTATTTGCACACACTGAACAAATAACCACTGGGCATAAAATCAATTTTTCTTCTCAACTCCGAAGTACAATACATCTGACCTCTGCCTGCCTATGTGGATCTTATACAGAAATACTTTACATCTTGATGATAATTGGAAGAAACCACAGATTTGGCAATAATTTGTCTTACATTGAGCTCAGTGGCTTGTTCTTCTCTGCATAATGTCACTGCTTCAGAGAACAGAGGGAAAGTGTCCCCAACACAGGGCAGCACCCAGCCAGGGGCAAACCTACTTCACCAGGAAAAGTCAATTTGAATCCAGACAGATTGAGGACATGGCTGCTCTTGGTTATCTCCCAAGATGTGTGAGTGCGCTAAATATATATTTCTATTTTTCTGAAGGGAAAATCGCACCCCCACAAGCCCTCTGCATCCTGCATCATTAAGTGACCTCAGAGAACATCTGCAAACCCACTAGAAGTCTTTGAGAAGGATGTCAAAGAAATTTCAATGTCAAAGAACTATCAAGTTTGGGGTCTGGATTGGACATTAATATGAGGAAGGCTAAAACTCCCTCAACACAGGAAGGCTAAATGCTTCTAGGAACCAAGAGAATAATTAAAAGCCAGAAAAAAAGAAAAAAAAAAAGTGTTTATGGAGTTCTGGCCCATTCTGTGCAAAGATTTTTGGAACTGTAATTTGGACTTTGGTACCTACATTTTTGTAGTTTTTCTTTGAAATGTAACTCTATGGAACATACCTAAGATGCTCAACTCTGGAGAGGGGAACTCAAGTACTCAGCCTTGCTCCCATTGAGTTCTCCTGTTGTGTTTTCCACTAAAGGACCAAAGCTCTGCCCTCAACTCAGAAAGCTCAACCCCAACGGTACAGTGCTCCTGCGAACCACTCGGTATCTCCAGTCCTTGGAGACATCACTTATCCTTTGCAAAGAAGTGGGAAAAAAAGACCTGTAGCTGCAACACGTTAACAAGACACCGCTTTCTGACGGAGCAAACCCTTTTCTCTTCTTCCTGAGACGTGCTTCACACCCCAAAGAGCTTCCTTGTGCTATTTCCCTTGCTTTCTGGCTGTTTGCGGACTCCCTCGCTGTTTGGCTGTGTGACACTAGATGGAGCTGCGGATCTGCTGAAGGCACCGGGCTCCAGCTCCCCTCCTGCCCGCAGAGGGCAGCCAGGCTCTTCGCAGGTCCGGTCATCCCGTCCCACCGGGGGATCAAGAAAAGGTAAATTCAGTCCTGTGACACGTCAGTCAGGGATTTGGAGAGGTCGGACAGCAAGTTTGATTCAGTCCCTGTGAGTGACGACGGTCTCGGGAGGAAATTTTTAAACTAGGTCTTGAGCAATCCGGATTTTTGGACGTAGGCAGAGATGGGGACAGTCAATAGGTGCACAGCAAAGAATTTATGAATGTAATGTATTTGTGCTAAGCATGTGTCATGGTTTAACCCCAGCTGGCAACAGAGCCCCACCCAGCCGCTCGCTCACTCCCCCCGGGTGGGACGGGGGAGAGAATCAGAAGGGTAAAAGTGAGAGAACTGTGGGTTGAGATAAAGACAGTTTAATAGGGAAAGCAAAAGCCGCGCATGCAAGCAAAGCAAAACAAAGAATTCATTCACTACTCCCCATGGGCAGGCGGGTGTTCAGCCATCTCCAGGAAAGCAGGGCTCCATCACGCGTAACGGGGACTTGGGAAGACAAACGCCATCACTCCGAACATCCCCCCCTCCTTCTTCTTCACCCAGCCTTATATGCTGAGCATGACGTCATATGGTCTGGAATAGCCCATTGGCCAGCTGGGCCAGCCGTCGTGGCCACGCTCCCTCCCAGCCCCCTGCACACCCAGCAGGGCATGGGAAGACAAAAAGTCCTTGGCTAGCATAAACATTACTTAGCAACAACCAAAACATCAGTGTGTCATCAATGTTATTCTCACACTACATCCAAAACACAGCACTGTACCAATTAATAGGAAAAAAAAAAAAAATCAACTCCATCCTAGCTGAAACCAGGACAGCATGGCTTTGGGATGCTTTCCCAAGCTTATAAATGCAAGATGGGAAAGCAAAGACAGGATTTGCTGGGAAAGAAGCAGGGCTTTTGAGAAGCTGCATCTTTGCAGAAGCGCAGGAGGTAGATGGATCCCTCTTCCTTGCTTCCCACCACCAGCATGGCTGGGGGGACAGCCCTGAATTACCATCCTGATTCTTCTGATATTCCATCCTCACTCTTTTCTTTGTCACTTCCCACCAAACTACAGAGCTAACTCATGCAACTCTATGGTCTAACAGTCACCCTCAGCTCCTTCACCTGTGCACAAGGTCTCCAGAAATCCCAGGTACTCTCCCAGCCAAATACTGAGCCATCCCAGAACTGCCCCATTTCAAAATGAAACGTGTGTACCTGACTGTGGCTGCTTATCGTTCAGCTCCATTTCTAGTCTTCCTACCATGTAGAATCATAGAATCATTAAGGTTGGAAACGATCTCTAGGGGTCATCGTGTCCAACCATCAACCCCACACCACCATGCCCACTAAACCACATCCCTAAGCGCCTCATCTACACGTCTTTTAAATACTTCCAGGGATGGTGACTCCACCACTTCCCTGGGCAGCCTGTTCCAAGGCCTGACCACTCTTTCAGTAAAGAATGTTTTCCTAATGTCCAACCTAAACCTCCCTTGGTGCACCTTGTAGTTAAGGTAACTTGATAAAAGATGGAGCAGCTTCAACAAGGGGAGCCACAAGGTGATCAAAGCTTCCAGGTACTGTCCTAATAACATCCTCTATGATGATAATGATATGCAAAATGGCAATTCTAGAGCAAAAGTTTATTTCCCATCTCCAAAGTAAATTAAGCAGATGCACCTTCTCCTTATTAGATGACAAAAGCACTGTGAAAAGATTTAATGGCAGATGACCCTAGTAAGCTATACGCTTTGTGTAGTTATCTAGTCTATAAACTATATAAAATATATATATCTGTGTGTATTTTTCTCCAAGTGTATACACAAGTTTGTACATATTTACCTTCCATTGAAGATAAACTTTGCCATGTTTACTGCCTATTCAGTCTAGGAACAGCAGTCACTAATTAGAGGGTATGTTTGTGGAAGAGAATTAATTGACTCTTTACTGCTCTATCCTGATAATAAAGCTAGGCGAATATGACAGCTGTTGGGTAAGACTTTTGTTTTTTCTTTTGCACCTTTTTGCAATATGATTCCAATTTAATTTTTGGAATAATGTGTAGGAATCCTCCTTTTGTAGTGCTCAGGACTTTTTTTTCCGCTGACTTCATACGTAACTGGTCTCTGCTTTAATGAGAACCAATAGGCCTCACTTTGAAAAGGGCATATTTGTGAGTAACTTTGACTTACATGTCCATTATCTGCTTTGTGTATGATGGCAACATGAAAAATCTGACCTTGTTCAGCAGCAAGATTGCTTCCAGCTTTAATAAAGCAAAGCCTGGAAATGGAGGTGATATCTTTCATTAAAATGGCAGACACAACAGAAAAAAAAAAAGGTTTTGAGCACACTCTCTTTTCCTCCAATCTGAAACAGCAGTAGCAATAATGTTCAGCCTAAACAGAGCTTGGGACAATTGTTCCATGTTTAACTTAGTTGTGCTAATCAGCCTTAATGTAAACAGAAGCAGGCCCTGGAAAAAGGAAAAAATCATGTTTATCTGTGTAAATCTCTAAGCATTTCTTTATTCACTTGCTGGTAAATTAGATGCCTGGAAAGTTTTGTTCCTAAAGTGTGTTCATTTTGGGTTTCTATTTGGAAAAGATGACATCATTAATCTTTTTAAATCAACCCAACTTTGGTCTCCAGGCCAGGCCAGCAGTGCTGGTTTGTACCAGTCCAAGTCATATTTACCTTTCTGTTATGTGAAGTCCTTTGGACAAGGAAATAATGAGTCATAGGAACAAAGTTCCTGTAGAAAAAAGGAAAAGAAAAAAAAAAAAAGAAAAAGAAAAGAGGGAGATGCCTTTTAGCATGGACTCTAACAAGCTACCAGGCTGGTTCATCGTCTTTAACTTCTTTACTGCTCCAGTGCATCGTTAAAAAGCCACATATGTTGCCGAAGGCACTTCAGCAGTACAACCAAAATTGGGTGGTTTGTCCCATTCCTGAAGTACTGACGCCTGATAACTCCTTCAAAGGGAATGTGTAATGAGAGACCCAAGAAACAGGGTAGGGGAGATTCAGAAAACCAGGTTTTTGTATTCCTATTGTTCCTGGAGAATGGGAAAGGTGTTTCTGAGGCGATGTAGCAAGGGTTACTGAAATGTGTTTTCTCCCTGCAGTAGGGCTGGTCCTGTGCCTCCAGCTTCTGCCCTTCTGGGGCTAAGCAGATAGCAGAGCCTTAAGTTTTATTTGTGTGTGTGTGTGTGTGTGTGTGTGTGTATGTTTTTTGTCTTCAGGACACTTCACCTATGCTTTTTACATAATAAGGTTGGCTAATATTTGGAGACTGATCTTCCTTAGACATCAGGGAACTTTTTTCTCCAGTGAGCAGTTTTTTTCTTGTAACTGTCTGAACATTAAACAACAAAATCCAACTCTGACCAGTAAGTCCAACTGTGAGTTCATGCTATCAAGTTAATTAGAGGAATGATTTAATAAGATTACACAGGATATGCTCAAAACACAAGGATGCTAGAGACTTTGGGGAGAAGAGTCCATCAAAGAAGTTACGCATCAGGGAACAAGTCTTGGTTTGTTATAACTCTAATGAGTACATTTCTGCCCTGAGTGCTGTGTGAACTGACTTTCTCTTTTAAACCTTCCATCTGATTGCTCTGAATATCTTTTATGTATCTGCTTGCTGGTGAAGTAGGAAAATATCTTGGTTTAAGAGCCTTTCCTTGCATTAAAAAGTCATTTATGCTTTAATCTAGGATGACCACCGATGGCAGAAGGAGTGGAATTAAGGTCCTAATTACAAGAAGCCCATGCTGTGGCAGGCACTGATTTTGCTTACAATCAAGTCTTTCAGAGATCATTTATGTTTTCAGTTAGCCTGCTGGAGATTAAGGGCAGGTTGGCAGAAGAAGGGACCGAGAAAGAGATCAGGCTGATGAGCTAAATCTATAAACTAGCACAGTTGATTAAAACAAGACCTTTGAGGCCTTGATTTTTTTTTTTTTTTAATTTTGTGGAACTTGCTGTGAAATGTTTCTATTCAACCATTATTATTTTTATGAATTTTTAAGTGCAAGAAATTTTACAATCTTGCTGATTTTTTTTTCCCTTCACATCTGCCCTGTGTTTTCAGGAAGTTGATATTTTTATGGAGGTGTAACATTTTTTACTGTATATGTTGACATAGAAGAAAAAAAGTCCTTCTGTCATGTCCCAACACCATCATAACTACAGCATTATACTGCAAAAATGGATTGTCACAGTATATTTCCTTCCTTAGTGAAGTCCTCTCAAGATGTTGCCTATATATTGCCAGATCTTAAGTTCCCATTGACATTGAAGGGAGAGTCCCGAGTCCAGACTTGTCTTCCACATTGTCTTCCACATCTTTATTTCTCACAGAACTGAAGCCAAAGAAACCTAAATCTATGCAACCAGCCCATAATTGGGGAATTTTTTTTTTCCCCAAAACCAAGCCTACATATTTTTGAATTTTGAGTAGTAGAATGGAAAAGCAGAATTAATATACATGGCAGCCCTTACTGACAGGCATGGGGGTTCATCTTCTCCTTAGCCCCAGTCAGTGTCTTTGTCTTTCTTAGTGCTTTGATGTTACTTTCATATGTGCTGTCGCTGTTGTTGACAGCAATTGTATCTCCAGCCTAACACGATTCACGTGTTAACAGACCTTGAGTCCATCATGCGAAGTGACCATCAGGCAGCTATTAGCTGCTGTTCCAGAACAAGATATCAATTTTTTCAGTCCTAGAGAGTGACCATCAAAGAAAGACAGAAAGCTACATCAGATTTGTTATTAAAATAACACAGATTCCTCCCACACAGTAAAACTGGGCAGGGGTGGGGGAAATCAGGCCTAATTGATGTTAGTTTGTTGGGGTTTTTTTTAATTATTTTTGGAAGATTTTGATCTGTTTACATGTTATTTTTGAAAAATAGAGTTGGGGGAAAAATAGATATTTTCCATCCAAAAATCACCAGGGATAAATGTCATCCTCTCACATGAATGGAATGAATGAGGAATATTGAAGGACATATTTCAGCTCTTTGTTTTACACAATAATAATAGTTTTGTAGCAAGGATAATATCTGGATGCAAGGTCTTTAGGGGACAGTAGTAGTATTTATTATCCCAGCCGTGATGAAGATAGATGGAAGCTTTTCCATTTTTTTCCAGCTGTATCAGCTGCAGATACTGAATGCTGGAAGGAAGCTTGTCTAATTCTTGTGTCCTTTTGCCTAGTTATTGGAAACAGACAACTGTATTAAATTAACCCCTGATCTGAACTTTTATGTTCTTATGGTCCTCCTTGCATTTCTTATTTTATATATGCAGATAGACAAATCCAGGCATCCTTGAAAGCACGCATATGTCTAAGATAACCAGTTAGACCAGTGTGTTTCCAATAAACTCCAATTCTACTATGTGCTAAACACAACTGCATATCTCCATTTTGAAACCGAGGTGTTGAGATCCTTCTCATTGCTATGTCACATCCGAGCACAAGTGTCTGGAGAGGATTGATGCAGCAGTCATTCTGTCTTTGCTGGAGAATGGTGAGGTCCATCTCTATCAAATCTATATAACCGCTCGGTAAAATCTTTATGAGTGCTAATTTCTTCTTGCACTAGCCCAGAGAGCACACTTCCTCCAGCCAAGCCCAGTAACTCAACACACCAGAACTGGATGTATCCTGTGACTGCTTGGTTGCCATCATGGAGGGATTTTCCTGGTTATCCCCAAAGCCTCAAAGACAAGCTTCCAAAAGTCCAGACTGAGCACGAACTTTGAAGCACCTTAGGAGAAAGACAGCAGGTCCCAAACCCCATCTCCTGTTCATGAGATAGGAGCAGAATTTATTGTTTAAATGTGTGCCTTCGACCCTTATTTTGAAAAAAAAGTTGAATAAGAACTTTTGGGGCTAAAAAAGATGTTCAGCAGATTCATTAGAGTCCCCATGCTGTGTGCCTGCACAGAAATCCACAGTGGGGATTTTGCTGGCTACCCCCGAAGTTGCGGAGATGGACATATGTCAGCTTGGCCTGAGTGCCAAAAGGCAGATGTAGGGGAAAATTACAAGATCCTTTAAAAAGTAGCGGCTGTTTTTTCTCACTTACAACTTCTAATAACTAAATATTCCTGTCTGGTTACTATTGCCTTGATAATAAATAGCCTACACTGTTTCTGGTTTTTACAATGTTGTTCTCTTAAACGCCTGTTGCTTTATAAGCACACAGAAGTCTACTATAGATTTTTCTGTTGCCATCCCCACTAGTTAAAAAACACTAGAGCTACTGGTAATGGCTATGCCCTTTTGTTTTGCTCTCATTCAGATAGTTCCTGCTACTGTGCCTTTCGCTTTACAGCATCCCATCTGCTGACCCAGATTAGTTGGCTTTCTCCCAGGCTTATCTCGCTTCTGCCTCACTTGCCTAAAATATCCGATTGTGCTAAGGGCATCGTCTCTTCTTCCAAACGTGAAGAGTAAGCTTTTGCTGAGGGCTGCAGTAACTTTCTAGGACTAGCCACATTTTTTTTCCTCAGATGAAACCCAGCAACCCTTTTCAGAATAATCCTTTCTATCTAACCAGGGACAGTAAAAAATGAGGAATAACCATCAGGGATGCAACTGATGCAAGAAGACTCTACACTCGTGCACCACTTTATGTTCCGTTCTGGTGTAAAAAAATGCATGGATCTGTGTCAGTTGGGTCACTGGCTGAATCTATTCTAAAAACTGAACACCTCCCTCAAGATCAAACATACCAGCATGAAAAAAAATGTTAATGGCCTGTTAATAATCTGTTAACCTACTAGCACTGTAAGAGGATGCCCATGGGACTCTGAATCCCTGGGTCTGGGGATGAGTTAGCACAGCCAGCCTTCTAGCACAGGTTGCTTGGGAGCTGTCAAAGACACACAAGAAAAGAAGCAGCATGGTCAATTTATGATGACGTTTAGAGCCTTATGGCCTCTGAGACAAAATCAACAAGGAATCCTCTAAAGCCACTAAAGGGAGAAATAAAGGCTTACCAGGACTGGTTGAGGCTCCTTGCAGTATGTCAGTGTAGGAAAAGTGTTTGGCACTAATGTCCACAGTGCTTTAGAATAGAAATAATGATATTAAGGAACGATTAAGCCTGATGATAGTTTGTGCCTGTCTCCTAGTGAGACAGAGGGAGGGACAGTCATGATTTACACCCTACCATTGCAATGTGGACACTCTCTCTTTAATTCAGTAGATGGCTTCAAAACAAGCAGCCTTAAGCAGACACCTACTACTTCGTTGCATGCTGAAGTTCAGCCCCCCACATCCATCTTTGGCATTTAGATCCCAGCCTGCTCCTGCTGTGTATTGCCATTAATATTTCTCTAATCCCACCATTCTTCTTGCCACATACTGGCCATCACTTGCAGATGTTAATGGGAGTTTTGGCTGTGGGGAGAGAGAGGGACTGATTTATCAGGTCATTAGGCTTCTCTTAGTGCAGCTTCCTCAGCTACAGGATCTGCTCTATTTAGTGAATTGTCTCCAGATTTTTGGTCATAGTGGTTTAAGGCACTCAATATTTTAGGGAGAGGAGGCACATGCTGAGCTAAGAGACAGCTCTAATTACGGTTATCAACATACAAAATCTTTCTTGAGGATTTTATGGTGGGGAGGAGAGGAGAGGGACCCATATTGTCATAACCATAAGATCCTTAGCTAGCTCATTGAGTGAATGAAGTGGTCTATGCTGTCTAGGGGACTTTAATAACATTTAATATCTGTTCTTTTTTTTTTTTTTTCTTCATTAACTTGCTCCATTTCCAGCTCTTTATGATTTTTTTTGCCTTTAGTTACAAGTTGTATTTGCATCTCTGACCCAGGAATCTTCCACTTGCAGCTCTCCTTTCTCTCCTGATCTCAAAAGTTTATATTCTGCCCTAGCCAGAGGTTGAGCTAGTTTCCTTCCAGATTTGGACATGGTTCATAGCTGCTTAGCACATTGCAGACACGATAATTAATTAATTATTGTATTTTCCCCTTCACTTCTTGAAGAATAGTATAAAGATATTAAGTGCTTGTTTACAGGCAAACCTTTGCTGCAGTCAGGCTTTTCTGTGTTTGCTTCTCTTATTTTTTTTCTTCCCCCCCTGGAGTATCTGCTATTATGAATACTGAATATGAGGGCAAGACCCCGTATCAGGAAGATCTCTAAGGATACAGAGGTCTCTGACCTTGGCCAGGTAAGAGTAAAAGGAACCGGTCTATGGCTTTGACTTAACTTTGGCATCCCTCTTCAAGGACTTTTCTTGGTCCAGGTACCTGGGAAGTTCACAGCATGATGTTAAGCTACCTTATCCAGGATTTTTTGGTCCTCTTGGAGAAAAGCACTTACTTTTCTGGAATAAAAATGATAGTAACTGCAGGACTTAAATGTTGATAATGAAAGCTACTCCAGATGAAGTGTTCTAGCCAGTGTCATAGGGCACACAGAAGAAACACTGAGCAATGTGCTATTTTCAGCAGTGTTGTCCTGCCAGCTTCTGTAGAGAAAAACAAGCCTGAAGCAAACTTTTCTGAAGCTGAGACCAATTAATAAGGGATATAGAGCTAGCATTAAATTCATTGCAATGATAGGCACGTTTCCTTGCCCATTGGCCCGTGACTTTCCTTGCACTCTGATTTGGCCCCTAAGTGAGGACCTTACTTGGCCTGCTAGTCTTTGTGGCTTGCCTCTAAAACAGCTCCTCTGAATTATATATATTTTGTTTCTTGATAGTTCTGTTATTTTTCACTTTATTTATCTGAATTTTATTCCACACTTGCGTTTCCTCTGCTGAGATGGTGACCTGCTTGGGAAAGGGCCACAAGTCTCTGTTCAGCAGGGTTTTTTTGTTTGCTTCTGATTCACTGTCCCTTAGCATTCACTTTAATTAGTGAATTTGAGCTAGCTTGCAATACGCTTGGCTTCTTGTGCAGCCTTTCGAAATAATTTGTTTTCACAGATATGTGGACCACAGGTTGAAAGCCATTGTTGCATGTACTTATAGCTTGATGGACTGTTTAATTACACTGGAAAGCAAATGTTGACAGAAAATACACTAATTATCAATGAATAAGGCAATAGAATTGAGTGCCTACTATTCTGTAATAGTGTCCCAGCAGACTGCTTTCACCCTTGTCCAAACACAAACAAAATGCAAGCAAATTCTGAGCTAGATGAAGAGCAGAGTTCTTTATCTGTGGCACGTTGCATGGAAGGAGGGGGAAAGAAGATGAAGAGTCCAGTGGAGTGACGTACAATGTCACTGAATGCTTAAAAACTAATTATAACACGTTCTTATGCCTTCTTTGCCCTTCTCCAGTGGTTTCCACTTGAGGATGTTAAAGCAGGTATTCCTTATGTTTCTCTAATGGCAAAATTTACAGGATTTTAGCATTTTAATAATCAGATGTTTAATTTTTTTGTTTGTTTGTTTAAAAACATTGATCTGTCTTGGGTAAGTCACACAAGAGTGCCAAAATGGATAGTGACAATGCCAATCTTTATCTGCTGATCTGCACAGAATCACATTTCAAATCTGACACACATTTAAAAAGGCAAGAAAATTTTACAAAACCTAAAGGATTTAGGTGCCTAAGCACTGTGGGAATCAATGGAAGCCAAACATTAGGTGTGGATGTAAGTCTGAGTTCTACCTAATGACGACCTCACTACAGGTTATGTGCATGATTAGGTACATACATGCTTTTGAAAACCTGGTTTTCAGTAACCAGCTTCAAAATCACATCATCAATGAACAGAAAAGATGGAAAACATGTTAAGAAGTCATAGTGGCAACGTCTTACAGCTGTGGTGTTCTACAGAGGGAAGCAGTAGAAGGTTTGTAGGCAGAGGGTTTATTTTAAGTAGCAGTAAAATTTTATTAGACTGGATAGTATGATAAGGAAAAATAGACAAGCTCTTCAGGACTTCAGTATGCCTTGCTCTAGTAAAAAATATTAGCTTTATCAACAAACTTTTCTTGCATTAGGAAGAAATGCCTCTTTGCCTTAATCATGAAAAGATTATTCTTCTCTTCTCTTATTATTATCCAATGTCAAACTGTGTAATGCCACCAAAGAAAGACTGGAAGAGGACATCTTCTGTGTGGTTTCAGATGTGAAAGCATTTTATGGACCGGCTTAGGAACTGGGACACAGGGGTTCATTTTTCTCCACACATTGACGGGCTCTGACCCAGAAGACTTACTCGAGTCCCCATGTGCTCGGGAACTTTGCGTGGGGCCTCTCCTCTCCCACTGAATCCAAGTAGGAAGGAGTGTAAGAATTATGCAGCAAGAACACTAGCTCTAAATTTGATCCAGGTCCCCAAGTCTCATTGACTTCATTATGTTTAGAAATATTTATTAAACATCTTCTTTCTTGTATAGGCGAAGGCACAAAGATAGGATTTAAACCAAGCATAGTAAGATTGACAGAAAACTGCGCCTGAAAGGTAAGGTAAGAGAAAAAAGGAACCTTACTTGCGTGAAAGAATCTGTGGTATGAGCAATTAGCATGCCTTTTGATTTGTTTGCCTCTAAGCAGCCGTCAGAATCTGTAAGACAATTATATTCCTTCCCGCTGGTGATTCATATCTAGTCAGCCATCCCTAATTAGTGCTTCCTGGAAAACACCAGTATCCTTGTGCATATATACAGTTTTCCTGCCCCTGTCAGAAGAAGCAAAGCAAAAAACGGAACATCTCTGTGAGGGAGCCACTTCAGCCCCTGACTGATGCAAATTAAAGACAACAGGATTTATTGTGCTCCCAGACATAACTGTAAAGATCAAAGGACCTTTCAGAAACTGGTGCTGCCTGCCTTGAATAAATCCAGTACTGCCGTTCCGGCTGCATTCACAGGGGGAACGTTACACGATCTTATGGAAGGAAAGGTTTGGATGGAGACGTATTAGCTTTTTATCAGACCATCTGAGATAGCTGGAGAGTACAGATGAGGTGTTTGACACTCCTGCCTTTCCCTGGGTCGGAGGAGCAGCAAACTTCAAACCAAGAGCGATTGCTCTGAGTTTAAATCAAGTAGGTCAGTCAATTAGATGTTTTGAAAGGAGAAAGTCATTGATATTTGAGGGGCAGAGGGACGTCATCCAAGGGAGACTTAGAGAGAGGAGGCAGAGACAGCTAAATAATTGTCACCTCCGTAAAAACATTGCTGTGCACTTTCTTCTATGAAAGGTAAGAAAGGCTACTTCCATAGAGGGTTCAGTCCTGACAGAAATCAAGTGGAATATAACTCATTTGTGGTCACGTGGATAATACCCATGATTAGTTTCAGCGATGTGATCCGTGAGGACTAGTAATGTGCTTTAGCCCTTTGGCAAAGTTAAGACCCAAGGGACAGCTCCAAAATGGGACCTGAGCAGCATCTGGGTGCCTAGGTTTAAAACTGCCACCCTGCACATCTACCACTTAACCTTAGTCTACTTTTCAATGCTGAAATGCCTCAGGCACCTACACTTAAGGGCTGTCTAGCTCTCAGCATCTCAGTCTTGACAGTGCTAAGGAAAATAGTGCCTGTCTTATACCTCCCTTTGCCTCCTGACAGGCTTCAGCTGATAAACATTTGCTGGAAGCACATATCAAATACTTCCCAGATTATCCACCATGGGAAATGGTGTGCCAGTTTCACGGTCTTCTAAAACAGGGCTATAACCACACAAATATCTCTTTTTCTCCCCTCAATATGAAAGAGTTCATACAGGCATGGTACGGTTGGTTCCCTACTGTGCCTTGGTGAATCTGCTTTTCCATCTCTGTAGCAAATACTGCAGCCATGAGGATACGAGCTGGAGAAGCCTGTGCTGCTTTGCTGTGCAAATCCCTTTCACATTTTTCTCTAGTACTAAGGACACCAGTGTGTATATTGCTGTGTGGCTCTGCTACTCTATGCAATCCTGGAGCGCAGCTTTCAAAGTGCCTTAATAGAAGCCAAAAATTTCAGCCCTGAAATACGTTGGGCTACAGCCCCGTAATTTGTGGTTTTCTTTGAGGGACACCCCTGTTTGGCCATGAAGCTAAATCCTGAATAAGAGATTTGTTTCTTCTTTTAATAACCTTTTTGACTCTGCATGTCTTTCAAGGCACTTTCCCTCTTTGCCTAAAATAATTTTCTCCCTAAACAATGGAGCCAATGAAAGAATGGAGCCAATTATCACGATTCTGTCTCTTAAGCCTAGTTATCTCCAGCTGCAATAATACCTAGTTTTTCTCACTGTAATCCTGCATCCGTACCTCCCAGCCTCTACTTGCTAAATACTAGGAAAGCACAACCTATAGGATGGTAAATTCCAAGTTACATATGTATTGATTGGATTGTTAGCACTTGCAAATTGGTTAATTAGATCAAGTGAAATAAATAACAGCGGGTCTCAGAGTGAGGTTTTTTTTCTTGTGCTGTAAGGGGTAAGTTTGAGTCTTTGTTCTTTACTCAGTTTTTATTTTTATCTCTAAGGCTACAATAAGGTAAGATTTATGAGTGTTCACTAAGCAGATTTAGTGCTTCTTGAGAAGTGGCAGTGTATTATTACAGGTTTCTGAGTGTGGGTTGTAACAATTGTTGGTCTAAAAGATGTATTCTGACCTTTACATTTTCTGTGTAACTTAATCTGTACATTGCCCTTTTTGATGTTGGTTGAAGCATGTAGAATGATATGGTCTAAAAGAGCTTTTGGGAAAGGTGTTACTGGTTTCCACTACCACTTCAGTAAGGAATTCTGGGGTTTCAACCTAGCTTATAAACCAAGGCTCTTAGATACAGCTGGTACAACTATTAGTATTACTACAGTACAATTATTGTTATTTTTTTCTTCTGTAAGTTGACAGAAATATTTGCATATTGTTGGATCGTTTGGGCACTGTAAGTGAAAATCCTGACTGTCCCAGGTGAGGCTGCTGTCAGTGAAGATGAATTGAATGAACTTGACAGTACAAAAGGTTCAGAAATCTGAGTGCAGTTCTTGTTCTTGCAGGACTTAGTTTATTGCTATCACTATGCCATTCCCCGCTCCCTCCACTGGAACTAATAGCCTCGAGAGTTTCTTATATTACTACACCCGCACAGGTATCAAACACTTCTGCTTTTGAAGCAACTAGTTAGCATAGTTAAATTGCACACAGATTGCACGATTTCATGCTTCTCAGCATCTATTAGTCTTGAAAGGTGTTACTTCTGTTTCGGATCTACTTTGCTTTGCAAAAAATAAGGAAACCCAAGTTGTCAGAGCTTCAGGCCTGGCTTTTTTAACAAGACTTAGTTTGTTTCTTTCATGAACTTTTTAATGTTAAAAAGCTGAAGTTGCATGTCCTTTTTCTATTCTGTTTTGTCTTTCATTTTCATATTGCTACTGATATTGGCATTTATCCAAGTACTCTAAACTCAGTTTGATCTTGCCAGATTGATTTTTCTGTTTACTGAGAATAACTCTGGGAAAGTATTTGTATAGCTTAAATGGATTTGTAGGGACATGGTGGAATATCCATACAAACTTTATATAGTTTATCAACATTGTCAGTTCTGCTTATCTAATTCTGACACTTACATGGCCCCATTATTGAGAGATCTGAGCATTTCAGTCTTTTTTTTATCTTGACAGCTCTCCTAAGAGATAGGGACATAATATCGTCTCTCTTTTACAGTTGGCTGAAACCCATGAGATAAAGCCCAGATTTATTAATTTCTTTTAAGTAATGTTCCATCTACTCTGTTTCTCTGACTTAGCTATTCACTCTTTTAAGGACCACAGTCCAATTAAGAAGCAGATTCTTAAAGGTAAGCAGATTTGCAAAAGATACGATCGTGAAATATTTACATGGAATTTATTGGAAATAAGGCTCTAAATCCTGTTTGGGAAAAAAAAAAAAGAAAGAAAAGTCAAATGTGTTTGGGAAATGGGATTTAAGCATTTTGATTACTCAAGTCTTGTAATACTGCATGAGGAAGCACTGTATATTCTCTTAAGAACCTGGTTCCAAGTGACTTGCGCAGAATAATTTTGGTAATTCCATTAAAAGTAACTAAATCTGAACTTTCAGACTAACCACTGTCCCAGCCTCTACTCACGTGTACTTATTAAATTGCTCTGGGTGATGAATTTTAGACACTGCACCAGCATGGTATAACTGTCCCACTTCAAAAACAGGGAACAGAGAGAAACATGTCAAGCTCTCCCAGTTCTCAGTTCATGTCATCAGGAGGAGTTTTCCTGGTTGCAGCTACTCACTTCCTTCTTTAGAAAGTTGCATGGGCTGGAGAAACTTTCACTCCTGTCCTCGTGCCTCCAGGTCTGGGTTCTCATGCAAAGAACTGATGCAGTTTGGGGAACAGAGACTATTCCCAGTCATTTTTGCTCTTCAACTTGTAGGTTTTCTAACCCTCTCCACACAGAAGACAGGTGATTGATCCCAGGTAAGAAGGCTCAAAAAAAAGGTAAGTGAATGTCTCCCCACTTTGATTCTAGACAACTGGTTTAGCCTTTATATTTTAGGCAACATCCTAAATCCTGCCCTAATTAAAAAAGTGAGACAAATATTCTATAGAGATATCAGCAGTAATTAAAACAGTCCATACTGGTAGTGGCGTAGACATTTTAATCTTGCAAATTCTGCTGAAACTTCAATCTTTTTTCCATAAAAATTATGCTAAAATATCAAAAGACCAGAAATATAGTGATTGGATGCCCTCTCCTGAATAAACAAATTATTTAAATAAAATATGGCTTGTTCTCCTAAGCTGTGTAGTTTTGTGGAAAGCAGCAATGAAGAGAGTGAGAAACATGGCTCAGAAGAAAGCCTTCATTACTATTTCTATTTTGAGATGTGGCTATCAACCCTCCTCTCTGCTGTGTTAAACCCATGTGCAACCATTGATAAAAGATGATCAGGGTTTACCAGCTACATCTGACTGTCTCACTGAAACAGTAGTTATTAACTATTTAAACCTGTTAACTGTTGACCTGACTGTGATCAATACACTTTTTAAATCTACAATCTTACCTCAACTAATGTCTTTAGGCTGAAAACTTCTGCTGCAAGCAACGCTTCTTACTGCAAGTTTGCAGTACTTGCACAGTGGAGTTCAACTCAAATTTAGATGCCTCCTGCAAATCATCGTCATTGTGGGGTTAACAGTGGAGGTTTGATTGGATCTTTTATTCCTGATAAGAAACTTTGTTTTCTACATGTTACTTTTTTCACTGTGTTACAAAAAGTACTTAAACCCAAACTTATAATTTTGAGAAAATTGAGACTATGCAGCTGCCGGAGCTGACAGTGTCTGACAAATACTTTTCCTTCAGGGTTAGGTCAATTATGTTGTTACAGAACATGCTGAGCCTGGATCCATCCTGTCTTTTTTTTTTTTTTGACACATCACTAGGAGTTGTCATTTGCAGTGATGGATGAAATGGTTACATTCAGGCAGCACTTTCTAAAGAAAGTTGTCCTTTCTGGAGAAAGATCAGTGTTTAATTGCAGGTTGGAACCGTTGTAGTTCTTTTCATTAAGCAATCTGGTAACTGAATAAACGTGCCTCTTAATATCTGTGGCTGTTCGGGTAGCTGCACTAAATAAAGATTCAGAAGGCTGCAATGTCCTTTTGCCACCCTGAAACTATTTGGCAGCTCTTTTGGTTTTTTGCTTTGTTTTTCTTTTTTTTTTCCTTCCCCAAGCTTTTGTGATTTCCTGCCTGGATTTCTGTAACTGAGAGTATTCTGAGATAAAAGCACAGAGCTTGATCCAATGCCTTATGAGTTAGTTGAGCTTCCTCTGTTTTTTGAGTGTAGGATCAGAAACATCCAACAGTTTTTAAATCAGATTTCACACTTTCTGCCTAGCAAACTATCCAGGGCCAGGGTAAAGCCAAGCACTGGCAGGTTTGATTACCCATGCAGTTGAACTGTTATTATGGATTCTGGCATGCTTTTGGGCCATGAATTCAAAGCAATTCCTAGATTTGTTCACATTAAGTAGCACAAGCCATTCGTTGTTTTCCAGAAGGAGTTTGGATGAGACCATGTGCCCTGAGGAGAGGGAGAGGATTTAGCTGAATGGCTGTGAGCCATGCTGGGCCAGCATGTTGAAGAACAGTCCTTGCCCCATTTTAGGTACAGTACAGCTGGAACCCCGTAGTCTAAAACACAGTGCCTCAACAGTCTCAACAGATCTCAAGGAAAGATAAGAAATGATAGGACTTGAGGTATATAAGGGGCAGGATTCCTTTCTCCTGCCTTTAGCCACTCACAGGTATCTCCACCAAAGCTAGTCCTGTTGACTTCAGAATCAGTGGAGAGAAATGGGCACTTTTAGGCTTGACCTATTTCAGACTTCTACACTAGGATGAGAGAAACAATACATGCAAAGATTTATAGCTCAGACATAAGAGTTGGAAGGGACCCACCAGAGATGCTGCAGTGATGTATCTAACTCCCTACTGAGGATCTGTAGTTGGTTAGATGACACAAATTGCACCCAAAAAGTTTCTCAACACTATTTGGGAAGGAAGTGGGATGACTGTGCTTGATGCTGCCTTCTGTTTGGAATTGGAGCCATAGACTTCTAGGAGGGTGTTTCGTTAAAGATAATAGGTTAGCTGCTTCACTCAAAAAAACCCTTAGTTTGGATTTGAAAAAAGGAGTCTCTGAGACTGTGTAGTCAATTTAGAGACAGGTTTAAACATTTTATTCCTTCTGATTCTCTAATACCATTGTTATAAAACATACACAACACTGTATCCCAGACCACCAGAGTGAAGGCAGTTCATCCACAAATCCTATAAATAGAAAAGAAAAATTCTTGCAAAATGTACTGTTATTGGATTCAACCTTACACTGCTGTTAGGTTGATAGTGTATAGGTAATAGTGTATAGGTAATTGCATTATTCCTGTGCCCTTTTCAGATGTTCACCACCTGTTTAAAATTTTCTTAAGTTGCTCCCTTTGAAATTCCTAAGTGCCAAAAGATTGAATCCTAAATCCAATGTTGTATCAATCAATTTCTTGGCATCTTTTTTCTAACCACAAGGTATGAGAGTCCTGCAACTTCTCATGACACTTCCCATTGTACTATTTCTTGTATCTATCTGATTTCTTCTGTGTGCTTTTTCACTTTGTGACAACGTAATGGCATTTAATCCTCCTCAAAACATTAAAGGTGTAAAAGAAAAATAGCTCAGCTTTAATTTTAGTTTGGTAACATTACATTGGTTCCTGATGCAAACAAATGTCATAGTCATTTTGTATGTAGAACTTTTTGCTTTTTGGTCCAAGAAAAAAATACGGAAAGGTAGTGCTCCTGCTTACAATTAATATTTGGAATGGTACAGCATGGCAAATCCGTGAAAAAACTCTGAATCTCACATTCATGTCAAATTCAGTTGATCAGACAAAAAGCCAGATGCTTCTAAAAAGCAAAATTTGTGGGATCTGTGGAGAGAGGAACTTCTATCCTTAAAGTAATAGTCCAAGACTCTTAAGGAGTTTCACATCAATTTTTCTCACCTTACAGTAGTTTACGTCCTGTGACACTTGACATATTACCAACATTGTAAGCTTGAGTCACTGTTTTCTTTCTATTTTTATACCACCTTCTTCATCAGGAAAGCCTTTTAACACAAAGACCACTTCAGTTCCTCTATGCTACCTTAACAAGGATACCAGCTTCATAATAAATGCACTCAAGAGTTTCATAAAGATCTCCATCCCATTGCACATCCCTCTCTAGATCAGGATAAATGATTGGGAAGGTTTAATTAAGGCAGAAGAACATGTGTCTTTAATCATATATGCATATACACTTTGATCTCTGGGGGCTCCCATAAGGGCAAGATATTCAGGCTGGATTATTTACTAAAACTTGTAAGTAGTGACACATATAGTCTCTCCTGTTGCTCTTGTATAGATATGTGTTGGAGTCCTGAAACACAAGCTATTATTGCAAAGAAGGAATAAGAAGAAAAGTGACTCTCCTGGTAGTAGATTTTTCTATAAAGATGGAACCAAGCAAAATCTAAGCAGGAAACATGATGTTTGACACAGATGCTTTATAATTCTTCTTGACAACCAGTCAGCGAAGACTGAATGTGGCATCTTACTTAGCTTGGCTGAAATGGTGTCCATGTAAACACTGTCTCAAAGTTGGGACAGCTGAGAGTGATGGCTGCCTGTTGGGAGTGATTGCCACTCTCTCCGCCCTGATACATATCTCAGCAATGGCAGTCACCTCATTTTGCCTTCCCATGAGCAAAACTGGTAATGGGGTCCTGAGTATTTTACTGGCACTGTCTACTCTTAGGCAACAAGCTGGTGAAGGGCCTGGAGCACAAGTCTGATGAGGAGCGGCTGAGGGAACTGGGGGTGTTCAGCCTGGAGAAGAGGAGGCTGAGGGGAGACCTCATCGCGCTCTACAACTACCTGAAAGGAGGTTGGAGTGAGGTGGAGGTCGGTCTCTTCTGTCAAGTAACAAGTGATAGGACGAGAGGGAATGGCCTCAAGTTGTGCCAAGGGAGGTTTAGATTGGACATTAGGAAAAATGTCTTTACTGAAAGAGTGGTCAGGCCTTGGCACAGGCTGCCCAGGGAAGCGGTTGAGTCCCCATCCCTGGAAGTATTTAAAAGCCATGTAGATAAGGCGCCTAGGGACATGGTTTAGTGGGCATGGTGGTGTTGGGTTGATGGTTGGACTCAATGATCTTGGAGGTCTTTTCCAACCTTACTGATTCTAACAATCTGCTTTGCCTTCTGGACTTTGGTGGTTTGCTGCTATGCCCAAGCTAGTGAGACTTCAGGATCAAGAGAGTATAATTAAGCTGGCTATTGGGCTATGATGTTGTAGCTTTCTAGCTTCCAGAATAGAGCTGGTTCATGCCTGACCAGCTCAGAAGTGTAAGCAGAGGAGGTCACATACTCCTGCTCCTGCCTGTGTAGGCTTATCCAAAGCCTAGCCTGGAGACTTTACACTACTTAGAAAGAAAGTGCAAGTGCAATTTAAAACAACAAACCTTAATCAAGATATCTGACAGAGTTGGCAGCCTGATTAACATAAAGATAGAACTTGAAAATTAAGCTAGTAACGAAGGATTTTTTCCACAGTCATTTTTATTACAGAGTATGTAAACAAATACAGGTTGTCCAATAATTGCCACCCATCTCTGTTCATAGAAAACTAACCCCTGCAGAGAAATAATTTGTTACCAATTTATCTGACAATCTTCTTTGCACAGTTCAAATCCAAGATTCAAATAATGTAGTCACTATTATGAGATAACAAACTGCATATGACTTGAATGGGACAAATGGGTCATTTCAAGAAAAACTGTATGATTACCTCCACCATAAAGCATGCAGGTGTCCTCACATGGACTATGAGGTTACAAATCTGTGTCGGGAACTGGCTCATGGTAAACCCCTGTTTGCTTCCCAGGATCAATATCAGTACAAGCTAATTCCAGGCATGAGTGAGGAAAGCTCTGTTTTTCTCCAAGTTTACCCAAGTGAAGTCAGAATTAAGGTTCTCACTTCTCCTTGAGGCATGTTGCCCTCAGTAAATCCCAGCAAATGTTCATGAATTGCTTAATACCCCCTGGCAATTTTGTTCTTCGTGTTCTAGGCATTTTAGGACAGGGTAGTTGAAGACTGTAATGTGCTATATAAATGCCCATCATGTACAGATCTAGTCAGGAAAGTTCTTTGATAAAGTAAATTATGAGATTTAAATGTTGTGGGTAAGATTCATCTCATTTAGCTTTAGATATCTGCAGTTGATAGCTCGGCTGTTCCCCCTGGGAAACTCACAGTCAGCAGAAAGAAATGAGCACTTCCAGAGTGATTCATCATGCTTTTTTAGATGTATATGATAGAGTTAAGTGAATTGTGCCATAGACTTCACTGATGGTGTTGATTAGATCTCCCATGAAGAGAACCCAGGGTCAAAAATAAATTTTTTATCCACATAGGCAGTTGTGTTTAGTCAAATGCTTTTACCTTTTAATTTTTCATAGCTATTAAAAAGTAGGACATACATGTGGGAAAGAAAGATATTGCTGTTTCAGTGTTCATGGTCATGCTGGTTCAATCACCTCTGAATTCAGAGAACCCAATTTTAGCTTGTTTCACTTTGCATTTTACTTTAGTTTTGCCTTACAGTTGAATGCTATGATTACTAGGATGGAGGCTATTCTTGAGGGTGAGCTTTTGAAGAGAAAAAAACCATCCTGCATCTCAAAAACTAATTTTACAAAAACATTTTTTGGCATAGAAATAGTTCCATACAAGTCTGCCTGTAGCAAATACGTGTCTATGAAGGGATGTGGGGGACTGTAGTTGCCTTGCTCAGTAGTCACTTTTATAAAGTGCCCAATACAGATATTCTGAGCATATATTTATGCATTAACACTGGTATATATTTGGGCACAATAGGCAAAAAACCAAATCCTGTAGTTCATCCATTCAAGACTTTTATTTTACTTCAGTCTTGGAAGTGACTCGGACTATGGGCTATTAGAGGACTTCGTTGTTTTATAGCCTAGAAATAATGAATGTTTGCAAACGGTAAACATGCTCATCTGAGCCTACCAGTTTTTACTACGATGCTTGAAGCTTTCTTTTGGTCTACGTTGCAACACCTTGTTCTAGTTCACCTATGGAAGATTCCAATGAAGTCTAAGTGATCAATAGAAACCCCCAGTTATAACTTGTTGATATTTGTGTCGCTGATATTTGCTCTATAGGAAACTTAGAGCCAGACCTTTAGTAAGTACAAATCAGCACATCTCCAATTCATTCTTATTTCTCTTTGCACATTGACATGATGACTGAATCTGGTCTAGTGTTAATCAGTTCTTTCTTACATCAGTTACTGCTTAAGCCAATGTTTTCTTAGCATCAGTGAGGCAATCGAGCTTTATTTATATCTGGAATGTTTGCTTAACACAAGTTTTTCTATGTTTTTTTCATAGTGATATTTTAAATATTTAAAGAAATAAGAACAGCCCCATGTAATCTCTTCTCCATCACATGTTTCATCCACCTGTCTTAGAAAAATTTGTCACAGATGTCTCTCTCTTTCCTTGGAAAGACAAATTATTTCCTACAAATGTGATAGACAGTGATACAAAATCTGCTTATTCCTTAAGCATCTTTGAAAATTCTGTGTTCCTAGATCTCAGGCAATGACTGCCCAGTTAACTAACTGAAACGGCAAATTAATTCCTGTAAGTAATTTAATCAGTAGCAAGTAGACTTTTTTGATGATCCAGACACACCTGATAACTAATAATTCAGTGTTTTTGAACAGAAAGACAAGGTGCCAGAGGATATAAGACATTTGTTATTCCTTATCAAGCTTACAGCCAAATCTTCCTGATCAGAGTAGGATGTGGCAATCCATCTGTTTCCATTTTCTGCTCTTAAGTGAGTACAAGATATTAGAAACTTAAGACTGACATGTTTCTCAGTTGCTGGGACTAGAAAGTTTTCCCAGAAGTTATGATGACAGTAATCTTAAAGAAAAGATGCATGGCGCCATCTGATATGGTTTTTGCCTCATTACTGATATCAAGAATAGAACAATGGTTTCTGGAAACTTGGTCAAAAATTTAACACAACTGCTTGTAGAGTGTACCTGTGCTGTAATTGTAGGTAATGAGCCATGATCTATATTGTCACCATGTTTACCAATCTTATAGGATGTGTCATAATGAATAAGCACAAGGACTGTCACTTTTCACACACCGCATGTATATGTATACTGGAGTGCAAAAGGCAAGTCTAGCCTTTTACCTCCTCATCTTCATCCTTACAGGCAGCTGACTATAACCGGCCACTGCCCAGAGCAAAAAGGAAACAGGACGCCATGAGACAGCCCAAGGGGTCCACAGCTCTGCCTAAACCAACGTGGCCAAATGGCTCTAAGCTCTAATTAACTCTGTCTCCCAGAAGTGCTCAGAGTCTGAGGCAATAATACACCCCATACCTAGGAATCCCAACCAGTGGTCATTTTTCTTAGGAATTGAAGGTTTGCTCTATAGCTATTCAACTCACCTGCCCATTTGAGGGAAAGTGGCTTAAAAACACATTAGAGAGGATGTCAGGACTCTTGGCTCCTTCGACCATGCGCTCATAGTGTGTCAAATGAACCATTTCCATTCTGCTGTACAATCAACCCGGAGAGAAAAAAGTCCATTAGGGATAAGCTACCTCCTGATTTCTCCCAGCTGCCCCATGATAGAAACAAACTTGAAAATTGCTTCACATTAAAGCCAGATTGCTGGAGTCAGTGCTGTCAGGGAAAAGACAGCATCATTTTCTAAACAATGAAACATGCTCACTTATGGGATGTGGGAATGAAGCTGTGTAGCCAATTTAATCCTTGCAGAGCTCTTACTTTATCAGCCTACACACTATTATCCCTTTCACCTGGGCTAGAGTCTACATTATAGACTTGTCACTCCAGCAAGGACCTGGAGGGATTATATTAACTCTTGGGCTGCTGCCAGGCTTCCCACTGCAGAACTCCTGCTGACCGAGCAAAACACAACCAGGTTGGGTTTTCAGCTTCCTTCTGCAGTTGTAAAGGCAAGCTATGCTGTAGCGTAAACCATCATCTTCTTGTCCAGTGGTTCCAAATGTGACATTTCTGTTAGGAATGCAGCAGCAGGGATTGGATTCCAATTTTAAATACAGGTTCTAGCCCTCGCATCCTGACCTCAGAAAATTATTTTCTACTTTCTCTTGCAGCAACCTAAACTCACAGTTTAGATTTTAAAACTTGCTGAATGGTAAGAATGTAAGTTGTAAAGATGTGTTGGCATTATTTATTTCCATAAGCTTTTCCCACTCCTCTGGCTGATCCTGTTGGCCGTGCCTCCGGTTAATCCTTGCTCCCACTTACCTCTATTTCATGGCATTTCCTTCTTCGGCTCAACATCTCTTAGGTGGACCTCTCTCTGTGATTCTTACAGCTACTCTAAATCCAGAAACTTTGCTAACCATTAATATTTCAGGTAATAGAAAAAGAATTAAACTATCTCTCAGGTCACAAGAAACTCTTAAACCACTTCTTCTTGTCCTATGTATCTTGAAAAAGCTGCTCGCGCAAATCCATCTGGTTTAATTCCATATCTTATAAACTTTGAATGTAACCTCTACATCTCTATGCCTTACAGGGCATTAGTAACCTGTCATCTCATGCACATGTAGATGGTGATAACTGCCCTGAACTTCTAAATGTTATTGTAATTGTGTAATGAATAGCTTATTTTAACAGAAATACCTTTCAAAACTAATAACACTGCATAAATAGACAAAGGTATCTTAGCCTGGCCATTGTTTTTTTCCCCTACTTGTTTCTCACTTGTTGTACCAGATAACAGAACACAACTTTTTGTAGGCTTCCCACTTGTAGCTCTTAGGGTTTGCTCTGATTTTAGGTTGCCAGATGGCTATCTGCTCCAAATAATATCCATGTATTAGATCTTAAGAGTGTGTGAGTCAGCCTCCAACACAAGAAGGTCACAGGAAAATCTGGCTTCTCTTTTTTATGCCCAATCTATAAAATTGCCTTGACTGTAACACTTGGTTCCCTAAACTGATGAAAGGCTTGGAGAATAGGGGATGGAGGAAGAACCATGGCTGGGAGCTTATTAGGAGCCAGCAAGGGCTGTGTGCAGGAAGAAGGGGAGTAAGATTTATTAGTATTGGTCTGTGAAGATGAGGTGGGACTTATGTGAGCAATGTCCCCAGTGCAATGCTGTTTTAAAATAACTTCTTGGGACTTTACTGTGGAGCAAGAATTGTTGCAGATAGACTATTACTTTAATAAATGTCGAGTTTAGTAGTCTGATTAAAGATTTGAAAAATTAAAATTGAATGTTTAGCACTTGATTCCACAACTTCAGTTTGATTCTGTAGAGATACTATGGACATCTAGAGCGGTTAAATGAATATTATGCAGAGCACAGGTTAAGGTGACTGGTTCAGATGAAGATTCCTGGTCTGATGACTCCAGTCTAGACACGTGTTTAATTTTGCAAGCAACTGACCCAAATTCTTTATTTGTACAGTCAGCAAAAAAATGCAGATGTTTTTTGCATCTCCAGATGGACAGAATGTAGCCCTTTTCCTGGGCTATTTTATTCCATATTTGGTCATATTTCCAATCTGGAATTGCAGTTCCCTACTGGTGCAAATCAATACAGAGTCACTCCAGTAAACAGGACTGCAGATTGTATCACTTAAGGACATGAATACTTTTCCTCTGAATCTTTACATTTCTTTCCCCCCTTCCTCATGCCAATTTAAACCAGTGCCAATCTATCAGTGTTAATGGAGTTGTGCCTGATTTATAATGTTGTGACACTAAAATCAAACTGAAAACCCATAAAACTTTTAATTAATCATTTTAACATGCAGTAATCAATGTAACCTACTTTCATGTGAATTATTTTACTTAGAGAAATAGATCATCATGAATTAATTCTGTATTTCTTCAAGATAAAAATGACTGCAAGCTATTTACTGTGTGCCCATGGCACTGAAGGACTCTGCAACATTTCTGCATATTTGTTATCTGCTACAATTGCTTTTATTCAGATTTTTGTACTTTCCACAATCTACAATAATTTATTAAAGATAATGTCACTAACCTGAGTAATTCAAACTACATGTTTCAGTTTTCTTGGCATTAACCTGTCAGCCTCACTCTCCCATTTTTGGCATCCAGTCTTAGACAATAGAGATACCCAATTGACTGAAAATGTTTGAAGAGAATAATAAACATTTGGGATCGAATAGAGCAAGACAAGAAATTGTGCTTGGACTTTGTTCTTCAGCCTTGATACCCTTCTAACCTTTTGTCAGACAAGCTCCATTCAAGTCACAGAAGTCAATAAGGAATACCGGCAGACTGTGTGTCTTTAACTGGTCCCAAAAGGTTGAGTATGTACCTTGAAGTTTGGCTGGTTCAGGCTACACCACTACAAGGCAGTTGTGAAGCTTCAGCACCTCGTAGGATGGTGGTTGCCATCATCTGGGCTTCCCAGATATGCACATATGGTGTGGCATTGCTCTGAGAGTACATCTGACCTCCGCTGTCCCTCAGCTTCTGAAATGGATTCTTAAATCACAAGAATAAACCAGATTAATTTAGATAATTGGTAAATATTACCCTGAAGGTTGGTTCTTTTTCAATGTTTAATAACACATGTAGATAATGAATCACTTTTCCTCATGGAGACCCCAATATTGTTTCATTTCAGTTAGTGAAACAGAAATGTTCATAGTGAGCAACTAAAAATATCCTAATAGTGGAGTTGAGAAAAATGTGCACTATTAAATTACCATAACGAGATGTGCTCTCCAACTCCCAGTAAAGGCATGAATCCCTATCTCTTCTTCACAGTTGCCATTACACTGGATGCTTTATTTTCCCTCCTCAAAGGACAGAATCTTCCAAGTCACCTTGCCATTTATGAATTGTTGCTGTTAGAACAACTATTGCGGTTTTGCTCTGTTAATTCCACTTCCCAATTCCCAGCTGTAATTTTTGTTATTGCTGTAATCCTTTTTACCAGTAGACAATGCACTTTAATTTACCCCTTGCCCTGCTTACATGGGCAGTGGGAAAATGCCAACAGTTTTTCTGGAGAGTCTTCTCAGGCCATGGCACTTCATAAATGTCATTAAAGAATGTCACCTTTCTAATGTTTATGCAAAAATCAGTGGTCTAATAGCAAAAGAGCATAGCAAAAGAGAAGCAGAAGATACCAAAGCAGTAATCCAAAAGGCACACTGCTTATCACACTGGACAGTTCTAAACCTACCGGATACCCTGACAGACTAAAATTTCCCATGTATCTAGAATTCTGCTTCCAGGTGAACCTCCCAGTACTTGCACCACTCCTACCAGTACAAGGGGGTTCCAAAGCTACCTGTGCCTCGACTGCAGCAATAGTCTAATCTCCTTGTTATGTGTAAAGCGTATCTGAAACGTCTGGACTGTCTGCAAACTAATTAATGGCCATCTCATTTTAAAATGCTCTCAGGCTAGCCTACGTGCTTACAGCTTCATGACTAGCAGAAATTATTAAGAATGGGAAAGATAAAAGCTCAAGTCTCTCCTTGCTTTGAGACAGACAGATTTAGGCTATGCTCATGTTACTTCTAAGGCAGAGCCTTCTTTGCCCTTGGAGAGAGTCTCAGCCATGCTACACCTTAGCAGTGGCCAAGGAGCCTTTTCGATGTGGCAGCATCACCTGCTGATGGCCAAAGGATTTTCTCTAAATAGGTAGTGTTCAGTTATGAGAAGAAAGGTTCATTTCCACAAATGCAGAGGAACAATGGCAGGCAGAGGAACTCCAATAACCTGCTCAGAGAAATAAGCTTCAGCTGCTCCCAGGGTTGCCCCAGGAGAGCCTTGGACCCATGGGCTGGGGGTGAGAACCATCACCATGAGTTAATGGGAGAGGGCCCTGGATTGCCGTACAGGCTAAAGGGGGGTTTACTGCTTTGGGGCATGAGGCTCAGCAAGGGATGCAGGGGAAAAACATCATGGGATGCTACAAAACTTATTATGAGATGGTTAGGGGAAGGACCAAAGGCAGGGAAAGGGAGGGATTGAGATGGCTAGGGGAGGAACAAATGTGGGAAAATTGAGAGATAAGGGGATAAAATGGGCCAGTCACATGCAAACAGTGGATGGTCAGTATGCTTGTCTGGCCATGCCCTACGCCTGGTTAATGCAGTCTGTCCTGTCTCCTCATTAAACTCCATCTATAATCATTTTGCTGGATGAGGGGCTCCCTATTCTGTCTGCAGCTGCGAGTGCAGCAACCAGTCACACCATGGCTTGGAGGGCCCGTGTGTCTATGGTGCCAGCAGCCAGAGAGACCGGAGTGTGTGCAGGTTGTGTGGGTGTGTATGTCTGTGTATGACCACTGCTGAACATCAAGCCAGACTAGCTGGTGAGGGAGATACATGCCATGGGAGCCAGGTATTTGGATGGATAGAAGTTTGGGCTAAATACTGGAGAGATACGAGGTTGGCGAGTTGGCTGCTGGAGGGACGAGGAGGTCCAAGGCAGCTGCTGGAGAGTCCATGGGATTTGAGTGGTATCTGAGCCCACCTGCATGTGGGTGTAAGGAGAGATGGGGATCCAGGGCCAGATACGAGGTAGACTGTCTGAGGCCAGCTACTGGAGGGATGCACAGAGTGTGCATGTGTGTGTGCATGCAAGGGGGTCCAGCAACTGGAATGGGTCTGTAGGCTTTGCGGGCTCGTACACCCAAGTGCCAGCAGCTGGGCAGTCCAAAGATTGGTTTTGCATAGACTGAATGTCTAAGGCCAGTTAGTGGAAGGATCCACAGTCTATGTAAGTATGTATTTCCCACTAACCGACCTTCCCCTTGATCAGCCAGAGAGGGGAACAGGATGAGGCTATTGGTACTGTTTGTGCTTGCATGAGTGCTGCGTGTTCTCTCCGAGTTGATCTGTATGGATTCCACGGGGTTTTTACGTGTGTGTGCCTATTGGAAATACATGCCCAGTCTTGCTCCCGGGTGGACCTGGGGGCATGGGGCTGCAGCAACTTCACCTCTACGAGCTACCAGATTTAGCAGCTCCCTGGCAGGCCATACAGTTGCAGTCAATTGTATTTCTGGAGTGGCCCACAGGAGTCTGTTACGTATAATCGCGGGGCACAGCAAGCAGAAGGAAGTTTTAAGCTGGACTAGAATATTAAATTTGAAGAATATGAATACTGAAAGAAGTAGAAATGTAAATGAATCCTTAATATATTCTTTTACCCTTCTTCTGTACTTTTTTGGGGGGAAACACTCGTAAAATTAATGTTCCAATAAATAGCAAAAGGTCATTTCATAATTATTATGATCATTTTCATTAAACTTCCCCCATCTAAACAAACCTGGTGTGATTGTTCCAAAATTAATTACATTTTCTAAATTAGTTCTGCCAAAAGCTAAATAAATTCACATAAAACCAGAATGAAAATTTATATTAGAAGAGATTTTGTGTGGTTTGAATACTGTTGTGATCAGCAGTTTTGGGATAATGCAATATAATTGTAAATGCAAGTTGTACTAACAAAGGTAAACAACTGGCCGTCCAGGGAAGCACTTCTCAATCATCTTCACAAATCCACCCCTTTATAACATGTAGTGCTGGTCTGCATTAATTTGCACTTTACTAAGAGAGGAGGAAGAAAAGCCACAAAAGTGGCAAACTCCAAATGAGAGAATTCTTGCACAATGTAGCAAAATTCAGATGCTGCAGAAAGCAAGAGGCAATAAATCTATAAACCATATGTGATCTAGGGACCGGGAACCATGATGAGAGCCCTGTTATTATTATTACTTCTTTTAGCAGTAAGAGATGACAGGCATTTACAATTTGAGCTAGAGGAAACATTTACAGGCTTATGCACAGTAAATGTCGTTTATTCCCTGTGTTTCAGAAGTAATTTTCCTTCACACATGCACCCTTGAAAGTACTTATATTGCTATAAGGTGAATAATGCAGTTATAAGCTGGTGAACCGAGACAAAGAAACCTAGTCTACAGTTTCCAAAACAGTATTTCTACTAGTGAATTCAGCAAATGTTTTAAAACAAATTCCTTATAATCCAATCTATTCAGTAGAGGATTCTCATGTAAATACTGGGGTTTAGTTACACTCATGGAAAGTATCAACAAAGTTTAAGACCCTGTTTACTCATGTTGGTTGACGGTGGTCTTCATCAAGCTTCCTTCCTCAGACTTCAAGGACTGTAGCAGTAATCATCAGGGTCTACTGTGAAGCCAATTATTCTGTTGCCTTCTAAAGGAGGTGAATTTTTCCCCCAAGTTTTCTGAGTTCCTGTGCTTTTTGGGGTCCCTGTTCTACTGTTGGCCAGGACAGCATCACTGGAGTTGGTGACCTAAAGCAGACAAGTTGTCCTAGCTCACTTCACTACTGGTCACTCTCTGCCATGCCTGCTTTTTGATGCTTTTTCAGGTTCCCTAGGAAGGATACAGAGACAGAGGGATTCATGTGGAGATCTGTCTATGGTGGAAAAATCCCTGAACAGAATCTCTCCTTTCCTTTAAAAATAAGTACGTAAGTAAATAAACAAACAAATAAATAAATAAATAAAACCCTCAGAACTTACTTTTCCTATGACTTTTCACCCCAAAAGCAGAATCTGCAACTTTAAATGGTGATTACTTCCTTATGCAGGGCTGAGATGTTTTGCCGTGTAATAAATATGACTGTAATTTTTCGGGTTTCCTCATCTTTGCACAGATCTTCCTTACAGAAATATTGGAAGGTATTGAAGAAGTAGGGACCAGTAAGTTTTAGTTTGGGTCCATTCCTGTGAACTTTCCACCTTAGTCTTCAAAATGCCAACACAAGGCTTTTCACCTGTGTAGGGAGGTGGAAGTTGCTCTTTTTTGTCATTCTGTTAGGGCTTATATCAGTTCATTATTCTTTCAGCATTGCACCTGTTTCCAAGCTTTTTCCCCCTCCCCCCAGTCGTTATCATACACTATAGCTCATACTTTTGGGTGTACACAAGTTTTTAGTCCCAGTAATACTTTTTGTGACAGACACTATCATGTACCTAATCCTTGATTGCTGAATTTTTTACTTCGGAGCAGATATGTCAAAGTTACAAATTTCTGCTCTCTGTTATGTTCCTGTTCTGCCAGAAGGCAAACCCATTGCCATGCATCAGATTCAAACATTTGCACTGGATGTATAAAATTGATGTGCTGGATCATGAAAGATGTTAATTATCTCCAAGGACTTTTTACTACATATTGCTTATGACCTGATTGTCACATATGCTAAAAGTATTATGCAACCCTGTGACTTCTTTTGCAAGTTCCAATAGTATGTCTCTCTCCTAGTAAGTATCTGAGGACTCAGACAAGTAAAAGAAATAAACAACACTTGAGCAGCCTTTTGCTGAGAAACCCTGTGTATAAGTAACTGGAGAAGCAGAGGAACTTCAAAGGTTCTCAGTTTGTACCTCAGTGTGGTAGAAAATCAGCTTGAGGTCTCTTAGAATACACCTTTATTAGATATTGGTTTGTTGTGACTATAGGCTACTTGTGGGAAGAAGAAAATAAAAATAAACCAAAAAAGATTCTCTATAGTGAAAAAACCAATACATTGTACTAGCAATGCCAAGAACATAGAATCATAGAATAGTTTGGGTTGGAAGGGACCTTTAAAGGCCATCTAGTCCAACCCCCCTGCCATGGGCAGGGACATCTTCCACTAGATCAGGTTGCTCAGAGCCCCGTCCAACCTGACCTGGAATGTTCCCAGGGATGGGGCATCTACCACCTCTCTGGGCAACCTGTGCCAGGGTTTCACCACCCCCATTGTAAAAAATTTCTTCCTTAGATCTAGTCCAAATCTTCCCTCTTTTGGTTTAAAACCATTCCCCCTTGTCCTGTCACAACAGGCCCTGCTAAAAAGTTTGTCCCCATCTTTCTTATAAGCCCCTTTAAGTACTGAAAGGCTGCAATAAGGTCTCCCCGAAGCCTTCTCTTCTCCAGGCTGAACAACCCCAACTCTCTCAGACTTTCTTCATAGCAGAGGTGTTCCATAGTTGAGTTTTGCTGCTCCGCACAGTTCCTATTTGAGAATTACTCTGGGTCTGTGCTGAGCTGGTACTTCAGTCTACATCCCTCAGTAATGCACTAGAAAGGATCAATGGAAATACACACTGCTTTCTCCTCCTGCAATGCATTACTAAGCCATTTTACTTCATATCTATGATCCTATCACACACTCTCAAAGGACAACGGTTAAGACACCAAGTGAATTTGAATCAATTAGGTTCAAAGAGTCACGTCTGAGTTGACCAAGTTTGGGAGTTTCAAAGGACCCTAAATAAAGAATATAACTTCCTTGGTATTTCAGTGGGACTTTGATAGCCTGAAATTTCCAGATCCTATAAATGAGCAGCCACACCTTCTACACTTCAGCAGACATTGGAATCATCTGTTGTGTTAATTCATGCTGAGAAATGTAATAACAGTATTGCTGTTGCCTGCAAAACTATCCACTATACTATGGGTATTTTTGTGGAGGAAATTCTCTCACTGGTTTGTTTCTTTTAAGCTGTAGGTGAGGATGCTGACTATACCCTAAAAGAAAGAAGGTAAACTGGCTGGCAGTTCAATTCTATTAGATATTCTTGCAGGCAGATAAATTTTTAGTCCTGGGAGTCTTCGGTTTTTGAAACAGCTCTGAGGATGAAAGAGAATGAAGCCTGTTAAAATGGTGCATGTTTAATAACAATGTTTCATTACCATGAAGATGCACACTTTGTATTCTACAGTTTCATGCATCTTAGAGTTTCTTATTTCTTTTAATTGATTCCATATCATCCACAGGTTAGAATATCAAATTTTGATGACTATAATATTATATATGGTACTTACATGTCTGTGTTGTCAAACCTCTTTCTTTTCAAAGACCTCTTTTCAAAACTGTTTTCAGTTGAACAGCTTGATTGGAGGAGGACTAGTTCCTCTCCAAGTCTAATCAGTTTCTAACAAATCGTACAAAAGCAGTTACGGATGCTTGCACTTGTAAGGGGATTTTTTTTCTAGAAACACACAGGGGCAGCAAGATTTCATTTGAATCCTACAACACAGCAAAGAAAGAATTGAAATATTAATAACGCATGGAATTTATATTGCACTAATCATTTTCAAAGCACTTCACAAATGTTGCAGCTAATTAAATTCATAATACTGCTGTGGAGTTAGGGAGTAAATATTGTTGAGCTGAGGACATGTGAGAGTATATGAAGGCAAGATTAGGGGAATACTGCTGGAGGAGGGGAGAGCCCCCAGCCTGAACTTGCAGCACTAACATGTCCCTCTTTGTCCTAGAAGTCAATCAATCAGGAACAAAAGCCAGGAAAATTATTTCGCAGTTCAGTGTATAGTGTCCAGTTAGATAATAACACCACTTCATCAGAGGTGTGTGGTAGCAGTCAAAAAGACCCCTGGAGAACATGAAAACTAAACTGCTTTAGGGTTCAGATACCAACTGGAGCAAGCTCCTTTGAGGTTGGCTCAAGAAGCCAAAGATCTCAAGGTGACGTTAGAGCTCGGTGCTTGGTTGGTACGAGGGTCTTCACTAAGCATCAATATGGAAGTGGCTAAGGGGAGAAAAATTGTTCAGTATCACGGTTAGCATTTACTTCAGAAACTTTAAGGTGAATATTTGATCTTAAAGTTAGAAATTAAATTAGAGTAAAAATTAGAATGAAAGCAGGACTGCTAAAATGGCAGCCACAGATGCTTCCTGGAGACGTCTCTTACATAACATATTCACAGATTTTGCTTGTTACTACCGTTAACTTTGGCTAGAACTCCCATTCCCTCCTGCTTGCATGAACAGTTGCAATGTATAACTTGCAAACATCACAATAGCACTCCCTCCTTGAAACAGGTGGTGTGTTGAAGCCAAAATAGAAGTAAGAAATCAAAGATCGGTTCTCAGTAAGCAACCTGGCTGTCATGATAAATAAAGAGACAGTTTGGGGGGGGTTGCCATTTTTAGCAGTACCTAGCAGGGCAATGACTTATGGCCCAGTTAATGTAATTTTTTGGTTTTTGTTTTTTGGGTTTTTTTTAACAAAAGCAGTGTAAGTGTTTGATAGACTTCTTTGTTTTAACAAGTTAATTAGAAAGACCTGGAGAAAAAGGTGCTGCTGCCCTTCACTGATATAAAAACATTGCCTATCACTAATGGGAAGAAATCCATGGATGACTGGTGATTTACTAGGAGGGAAGTGATATGTAAAGAAACACCCTTTTTTTACAGCTCCCCATTTGTATGACACACACAGGAGTCCCATCCTGGTTGATGTGCTCTACTTCAGAAGTTGGTGCATCTTAGGAAGAGATTTTAAAAAATCCACTATGCACACAAGCCACAGATCCTTTTCCTACCACTGGGAAGCCTGGTGCCTATTGGTGTAAGATGGGACAGAGGGCACCTCCTTTCCCTCTACTATTTTGCCACTGGCTTGTTGGACAGTTTGCATAGGACGTGGTGTGTGTTTCTCTGTCCACCTCACATGCTTTCCACACTTCATCGGTAAGAGCACACAAAGGTATCCCTTGGTTATCTGTGGAAAAAACAAACCCAACAAAAAAACCCGCATAAAACAAACAAAGAAAAACCCCAAACAAACAGAAATAACTCAAGCCAATTTACACTAAGTTTAGTCATTTGGGGTGGAAACATGGGACCTTCTCTCAATACAGGTACATGACCTTCTGTCCTTACACATCTGCAGCAAGTGGGAGATACTCTTGCTCATTTTTTTAAAGAGAATTGATTAGCTGGATTAACATAGCTGATTGGGGTGGCTCTAGAAAACTGAGAAAGCAAAATGCTTTCCTGACTCATCCATTGTAGTCTTCTGGTTTTGAATCTGAAAGATAAAAAAAAAGAAAAGACAGACAAATTTTAGAAACATACAGATTGTGACCTCAGGCTTTTTGGGTTTTTTGGAGAAAGATTTTTTGTTGCTGATTTTTTTTTCTCTTCCTGTTGCAAATCATGTGAATAACATAGATACTGAAAGAGGCTACCCAAAGATAATAGTCTGCAATCAAAGCTAAAAGCAGAGGGTCATAAACGTTGCATCTTCTGACATTTCACTTTGGACTCTGTTACCCTGTTTTATATATTCAAACCCAATCTATTAAGCTGAATAATTTGAGCTTTTTGATTGACAGGCTTCTCAAGTTTGTGTTTTATTTCTGTTCATATTTTCATATTGTGAGTACTATCACGCTACCAGGATACAAAGAATTTCACTTTTAGCTGTGCTTCAATGCTGCTGAATCATAGCAGCCGAATAATACCTTCAAACCCATCTGTCCAAGGAGAACAAGAATCAATCTGAAGTTTATCTGTGCACAAACTGTTCATAAATAACTGAGTTATAGGAAGCACCGTATCAGCTTGAGAAACATTGCTTCATTATCAGCAGCTTCCATTTTGTTAGTCACAACCACTGAAAATGTATCAAGTTTAAAGAACAATGATTTTGGGGGAACTTTTGTAAATAAATCATGGGATTTTTGTGCTTAATACTCCCTTGTTAACACTTGAGGTTTTTATTACACTCTAATATTTATCAAGCTTGTCTCTACAATAGTAAAAGCTGAAAGTTTTGTTGTTTGTTTGGTTGGTTTTTTTCCCCATGGAAAAGTTATTTTCAAGTTATTTCGTTATTTCAGAAACTGATGCTTCAAGAAGCACAATATCTCTCAAGCCTTGAGGAAATCTTTTGATTTCATCACAAAAACAGAAGCGTGTCGTGCTCTGCTCTACTTGATCTCTTGTGGTGTCTTCAGTTTCCCGGGTCCAGGATTGCAGACTTCGCTTTACAACACCCAGAAAAGGAGCAAAGACCCCTAACAAAGGGAGCGGCAGATGTCAGTGATGCAAAGCCTAGTCCAGTGGTTCACAGCATGGATTCGCAGCAGATAAGTGATTCAGGGATGTCATGTGGACTTCCCTTGACCCTTGGCTTCAGTGGACCCTACATGGTATCAGTTGGTGTTCACACAGCACAACAGTCCCTTCCAATTTATCTCAACTTCCAGTGAGGAGCCACACACCAAATCCAGTTCTGCAGCTTCTTTCCCAGTTAAACGTCAACTGTCATTAATCACCGTGTTAAATCCTGATGCTGTGGAAACGTTAGTTCACTGCACTGCAAGGAAAGCTCTTAGTCCTCTGCATAATACTTTTCTAGTATCATAGGGTATCCCACTAAAAGAATAGAGAATTAAATGATACAAACCCTGCAACCTAACATGGGTGTATTTTCATGAAAGCTTTTTTACTAAAAAAACCTGAGGTTTATAATAATACATTGGAGGGAACTTCCACCCTCCTTATGACTTCAATGAGTAGGTGGAGGGGAAAACTGCAGACAGGGAATCTTCTTACATGTTTAAGAAATATAACTGCTGGTGCCTTAGGCCTTCAAACAGTTCAGGGCTGATTTTCCAAACATTTGGTATCTTCCTTTATCAGGTATTTATGTAGCCTAGAGAAGCAAAATACATTTTCAGACCTAGGGTGCTGTGAAATGTATATATACTCATTTACTGTTGCTATATATCATTGGAAAGAGCAGAGAAGAACATTGACAGAAAGATTTTCATCACCAGAAGAAGCTTGGTATGTACTAATTATACGATATTTTAGGTACAGAGGACAAGAAACTTCAGAACAGAAGTCGTAACAATGTATTGTTTTTACAATTCAATTTAATTCTACTTTATTGAAATTCATAACTGAATAAAGGATGCAGAGAGCTTAAAGTATTAAAATAGACTGTTTGGTGTTTGAAAAATTACAGTATACCTCTACTTTTTCGTTTAATAAGATCAGTTAATCAACATGACCTATACCACCAACTACACTTCCAATAGCTGTATGAAGACATTTCAGTTTTAAATAGTACTGAAGGCAGCGTGATTTTTCAGCTTGCATGTTGACATTAATAGAACTCCTCCAGGCCATGCTAAATTATGTTTTATATGCTATAGTGTAAGGAACCAAAAATAGGCTTGCTAACCAAATAGCAAAAGTGAAAGACAGCATAATCAAAAGATAAGGATGAGCTTTTGGCACTATGTATCCTACATGGCCATGGAACCCACGTGGACTGCTCCATCAGCTTTTTCACTGTTTCTTAAAATGGTAATTTAAAAAAAAAATTATATGGATAGAATTCATCTGCTCACATGTGGCTAGTGCTGTGTCTTGGTGTGTAGTAGTAATAATGCTTGCCACCCACTTCTCCCTTTGTGGTCAACAGAGATCTAACCACTATAATGAATGGAGTCTTCAGTGCAACACCTTTCATCCTAAAGTAGATATTTTGCACAGATGCTCAAAGGCTGAATGCTTGTTAAAATGGGAAAAAAAAATCATTTGTTAGGATCTTCTCATAGGACAATGTTCACGTGTGAAATCAAATCACTCAAACTGGACTATTGGTTGCTGTCCTACGGTCACAGAGGTCTTTGTTGTCACAGACCTTGTAGCAGTGCCTTCAGCTGAATCTGGTGAGGCTTCCCAAACAGTTCTTCTATTCACTTCTTATAATCTAGCTGTGGTCCTGTGTGAACACTCCATCTCATCTACAATCCATCTCTATCGATAATATTAACCACATGCAAAACATCTCCTAAAACGCTTAGCCACCTATAACAGACTGTCCTACATGCTTACTTCTGCTTCTACTGGAAAGTTTGTATTGTTTGTATACAAATTTCTGTGTACAATTCAATAACTTCTGCAGCAAGGAATTGCCTGGAAATCAAAGAGTCACTTTACCCAGGATGTTAATCAACACGTTTAAGCATACAAATTGGACTGAGCTGAGCAGGATGTGCCTGGGGGAATCTCCAGAACCATAAGAAATTCCCACCTGGGGAGCTCCTGTAACATTCAGTTAAACGGTTGATTGTTCAGTCGGTCCTCTAGTTTCAGTTCTGTCCGATGCCTCCAAACAGTCCATTATCTCATCTGTGCAGACAACTAGTTGGGCAGTCCCTGAAACACCCAGGGCATTAATGGCTTAAATGCACTGTGCAAGAACAGGCACAATCCTGACACCCAGCTACACTGCAATTGTAACTAAAGAACAAATTTTATTTTCATACCTACAAGTCATTTATAATTGAAGTCCTGTAGCCCTACATGACCAAATCCTGGGCAGGTGAATTGCATCCAGAAAGTACTTCTTTCTCACCGCTTATTCTAGGGAGTCCAGAATAACTGCTTCCACTGTTTATGTCTCCACTTAGTCTTGAGTCCCAGATGCTGTGACTTTCAGGCATGACTCACTGTTATCTTATGACAACTCTGAACCATATGCTAACGTCAACTGGAAATTAAGATGGGAGTGTGAAAGTTTTGAACAAACACAGAAGGAAATTGCTGGAACAGTTTTCTGATCAGAGCAGTGCAAGCTAAAAAGCTGACTGAACTATCATTCTTATTCTATGATGAACTTTTGTTCATTTTTAAGGTATGGTTGCCTATGTAGTAGGAGTCAGAATATGATAATTACATCGCTCCAAGTAAAAACTGTTTTGAGGTGCTGGGACATGATTATCAGTGTTGCTAAACTGCTAGGATGATCCTTGGCATGGCTTCCTCCTGGGCCAAAGAGCACTCTATCAAACAATTCCCAAGCACAAGAATCAAGAATCAATATCTGTATGTGTATTAACAAGTTGCTCAGATCAGTAGAAGTGGTTACGTAAACAGAAATAGTTGTGATGGGAATTTGACAGCTAAACTCTCGCTGCAGGGGGTCAAGGGGGCAGGTGTGTTGCATCAGATTAAATATAGTCTGGTCTCATGGATGGGATTGCCCTTTAGAGAGGGGAGCACATTAGTTGTGCTCTTGGAGTCTTCCAGTTTAGCTCCATCCGCAAGGATCACAACTCACAGTTTTCAAGAACACTCCACAGTGTAAAACAAAGCACAGGCAATGAGGATGATCAAGAGATTCACTTCTCAAGTAAATGCCTGAGCCAGCTGTAGACTTCCAGTGACTATTGTCAAAAAGCAGTTTGGAAAAAATCATTCTGGTTTGGAAGCTAAGAGAATCAACCAGCATATATGCAAGCTTTGCCATGTCAGGTGACCTTCATTCCCAAGGACTTTGTTCAGGGATTTGCAGGATATCAACATAGACTCAGCCCATCCCTGACAGTCCTTTCCAGTTTTCTATCGATATAAACTGAAAACCTGTTCTTTAACTTCATTATTTCTGTTACAGAAATGGAAAGAATCAGTTAAAATCTGAACTTCTGAAGGGTCTCAAAGTGATCCAGGGTAGATTTCTGGTTTAAATACATGCTTATTTTTAGCTTAATTTGCTCACTTAGTTCTTTGATGGGAAACACAAATAGTAAGTTTTCATACGATCTCCATTTGAGAAGACAGAATACCTCAGGGAGTACCATACTGGGGACGTCTTGGGAAAAGCGAAGGAAGAAAAAGGGAAACAACATCTCTAATAGTCATATTTGTTGTTCAGAAGTTCACTACAAAAGCAGAATTAAAAGGCTTTTGAAATACCTAGAGATGAAGCAGGTAGCAAGAAAGAAGGCAGAGGCACGACTGAAGGTTTACGATTCAATATTTCGAACAACAGACTGATAAACACACAAAGTTATCCCTTAAATTCTCTGTTGTGCAAGTAATGTTTTATCAAAAGTCTTCATAGGGTTCTGACATATATGTTCTCAGTTATTAGAAAACAGATTTAACATGATAGATGTTTGCTGCCTCTGATTCTGTCCAGGCATCCTTCCACTCCCCAGAGAGATCAATGATAAATAATTTTCTACAATATAGTGGAAGGAAAGCACTTTCTCACACTCCAGTTTTTCTCTCCCTTGTCATTCATATATTGCGAGACATCCAAGGAAAGATCTACTGTATTATTGGTTTTTGTTTCTTTTTTAATGTTTTTCTTTTATTGTTTTGCCCTAAGGTTCCAATGGGAAAACAGAAGTATAGAAGAAGACTAAAGAGCATCAAAAGTTTGACAAAGACAAAGGGTACACAAAAGCACTGATCAAAGAAAGTCCAGTCTTAGTCTTTGATGATGGCAATGAAATACTAAGAGGATCTCATTCTCTCTGGGGTTACATTTATCATGTTAATTCATGTCAGGGGAAAAAATGTTAAGGTGTATTATGTCCGGATTTGCCAATTCAGATCCCCAATTGGCTAATCCACAATGCCAACACCTTCCTGAGACTAACAGAGTCAATGCTTCTTGGTTTCAGCCAGGGGGCATTAAAGGAATATTTGAGCCACATTATGTGCAAGTATTTCATATCCACTAGATTTACATATCCTGGTTTTAAGTATGACACCAAAATTCAAAGCAAACTCCAGCTGAAACTACCAAAGTTTACCTCATTTCTAGTTCAAACAGTAAAGAACTCTTGGGGTTCTCACTGTGTCTTTAAAGAGAAATAATTTTTCTTCCTACTAAGATGAATTTTATAAGTCCTTTATTAGGCATGAACACATATTTTAATATAACACACGGCTGACCAAAGGCTGAAAAAAGGATAACTGGAAACTCTCCGAGGAAGTAGTGACAGGTGCACAGCACCTAAAATGGACTGTTTGCTGCATGGAAAATGTCACAAGTTCTCTAACTTTAAGAGCTTCTCAAAGCGTATCAGAGAAAAATTTGTACCTATCAATAACACAACTATGGTAACAGTCACTTACCTCAAAAGCAATTTAGGCAATTTAAGAGCAACACATCAAAAATGTGAAATGCAAGATCAAGTATATGTCATAAAGGACAGACAAATGTGCTGTATTTAGATATGGATCTTCAGTGCGTCAATGTCTGCAGGCTGACTGTTGGTGCACACGCGTTTTACCTGACATTAAATGTGAAGTTTTTTCCTCTTGGTCAAAGAGAGAAAAGTTACTTTCCAGCCCAACCCAAATACAATTAAAAGTAAACAGGTCCCTGTCGCCAAGTAGTTAATGAGCTCTAAATTCACATCTGAAGTGGTTCTGTGGCAAATCATTGGGGGTCCAGGCTTCCATATTCTTGGTACAATGTTTTCAGACCTCACTGAGGAACCTCACTGGGTTTTGGCTTTGTTTATTTTTATTAGGGTATGAAAGAAGCTTGATAATTGGGAAGACAAAGGGTTTCCAGACAACTGCCCCTTGCAGAAGACCACAGAAAATGCATCTGAGGGTGACTATGGGTCCTCACTGCAGTCACCGCAGTCTGTCCAGGTACTAACATTCACGGTAACTCTACTCCTGGATTTCCTTCCTTGTTTTTAACAAAAACTTCACTCAGATATGAATGAGGTGACCTTCATGTGTGTGTTTGGTTTGTTCTTTGTTTTTCAGATTTCTTCTTCTTTAGTTTGTTCCATCCGTAAACTAGAATCATCAAACAAGATTCAAATTAGAAGTAAGAAATGCAGAAGAGGTATTTTGTATCTATGAATTACCAGAAATTTTTCTGAACCTTCTAGCAGAAGTGGCATATGCAAGAAATGTAGGGCAGTTATTTCATGCATTCCTACTACTTCTGACTCAGAGCAACCGCAGGGTTTGTTCTTCCTCATCACTCGATTTTTGAAAAAGGGAAAAAAAAAACATAAATACTTGAGAGCATTGACTTTCACTGGATAATGATTCTACAGAATCATGAGTAATGCTTGTGAAAAAAACAGAGTGGAAGCGTCAACATCTCTAATGCCATCTATGATGGCAAGCATTACCACAGGCTTTTTTTTTTGCTTTTGTATTGATATTCTTTACTCTGAGATGATGCCACCATGCCAGCTGAGGCAGAGGGGGGAGCTTTCCACTTTCCAGAGTATTACTTCTGTACTACATTATACATAGCTGGGAAAACTTAGGTTTTAAGCAGACAACACGAGGTGAGCTACTTCTGTGAAGTGAATGACGTAAGACTTGCCTCCTCCATAACACGACTTAGCCTTTGCCTGCACAGATGATGTACATTGCGTCAGTGTGTTTTCATTTGGCATTCCATGGGGTGACAAAACTCATGTACTCGGTGTCTCATTCACAATTTCTCTTCCAGTGCAAACACAAAGGAGATGTAATAAAGACAACTCATTTTGTAGGAAAATAAGATCCTCTAAGTGTTAAATGGAACTACTTCCGATCATGCCCATCCCTTCTTTATGGAGATTATACTTACGCAGTCATGGAACTGAGATATCAAGTGACTGCAGCTGACTGAAAACCCTTCATTGAAATTGTACTGTGGAAAATTGTTTTTTTTTTTCAATGATACAATATCACTCTAAAAAAAAGGAATACACATCTGCTTTCAGTAATAACACTTCACACTTCATCCAAGATGAAGAAATTTGAAAGCGATGCTATTTCTCTTATGGTTTTGGTAGTTCCTGGGCAAAAGAAAACAGTGAGGAGAAATTAGTTTTACTCTAAGGGAGCCTGACCTGATCCAGCTTTGGTCCTAACACGATGTAGCCTTGTTAGCTAGGCTTCAGCTAAGCTAGTATCTGCTGTCTCTCAGCAGCATGTATAATATCATTATAGTGAGACTCCAAGTCCTTTGATTTATCATGGTCAGAGACAGTCTTTCTGCATCCCTACTTTGTAAGAGGAAGAATCATGGAAGATGTAATAGGCAGATTTTTTTCCTGCAGTATGCTAGAAGCGCTACTTCGAATGCTGTTTTGGCTCTGGAAAATATTTTAATTCATTATTGGATTAGGAAGTCAGTGATTTTGCTCCCAAGGAAATTTCTTGCCAGCTGTTTCCATGACAAAGACAACCACACACAAATTCGCAGATGACTAAAGGATACATTTAGCCAGTTCACTTCATCGTTTGAGCAAGTTGCCTTTTGGAAGGTGGTTTCTTTAACTGTTTGTCAGAACTTTTTGAAGAGGATTCAAATTGATCAAATAAGCCTGCAACTTGCCCAAGAAAAAGGAAAAAAAAAAAAAAAGAGGAAAGGAGAAGGTAAAGACCATGCCATTTTCTTATCTTCAGTGGTTCCTAGATTCTGAGCAGAAAAGGATTATTAACAATTCTTGATTAATTTTCTCATCTTGCAAAACACCAACGAATGTATTCCCAGTGTCTGTAGAATAATTATGTGATGACTTTTACAATGGGCTTCTTCCTGCTTATCATAATTTGATTCAAATATAACAGAATGACTTTCCCTCTCCTCCCCCAATTTTCTTTTGCTCTGCTCATCTACTGGCATTTCTCAGTTTTTGTTTCATCATGATTGCCATCAAATTTCACAGCCATCCTGCTGCATATATTATTCCTTTTGCATATATTATTCCTTTTGCATATATTATTCCTTTTTGCAGATGTCAAGGAGTGCTCTCATCTTTGCCACAACTCTTACTCTAGCATTAAATTTATATACTCTGCATTTCAGCAAATCAAAAGTTTTTACTATTTTTTGTTATACCTGAAAAAAAATTGTCTTCCTGGGCTCTTTATTATTCATTTCATTTATTCCGAACTGTATTTCAAACTAGATTATTTTTATCACACCAAAATATGTATGCATTCAAACTTTAAAAAAGAGCAATTACAGCTCAAGTTCAAGTCTCAAAAAGTTTTGATTCAGACTTTGCACAATTCTGAAAGATTAGTTTTTTCTTTGGAAAATACCACTCACATTAACAATTGATTTTGCTCATTTTTCTTTCTTTAATACATTTGTCTTTCTTATCAATAAATCTTTATTTACTTTCATTAAAGATGAGCCATGAAATGTACTGGTAATTCACTTAGTGTTTACATTCATAAACTGTTGACTAGAAAAAGATAATCTTTTAGTGAATGCATTAGCAGAATGGGAACATAAAGCTGCTAAATAAAATGGTATTACTTAACGTGATACAACCAGGATTTGCTAAGATTCTTTGGTTTGGGGGGTGGGGGGGGGGAAGAAAAGGGAAAAAAGAGAGTTATTCAAAGACCAGTAATCTCCTTGAAGTGTGTTGTTCTGGAAAAGAAACAACTTCTTTTTTAATCTCTGCATGATTATGGTTTCTGTCCTGCAGACCTCCAAAGTCCAGGTTGCATCACATACTTAACATTTTATGGTGTCTTGATTACAAGCAGTATGCAGTGTCCTGTAACACGGGAAAATATCCTTAAATAAATCACTTAGATATCTGCACAAGTATAGTATTTGTACTGTGCTGTACGTAACACATCTTTTCATTGAAAAATTCTTTCCTGAAAGAGTGGTCAGGCCTTGGCACAGGCTGCCCAGGGCAGTGGTGGAGTCCCCATCCCTGGAGGGATTTAAAAGACGTGTAGATGAGGCGCTTGGGGACATGGTTTAGTGGGCATGGGGGGGTTGGGTTGAGGGTTGGACTCGATGACCTTAGAGGTCTTTTCCAACCTTAGTGATTCTATGTTTCTATGCTTCTATGATTGTCCTTTCCCAAGCTACTTAATCTAGGCTCAAGTAACACCCAGATAGGAGGCTATCTCAGCATCCTCAATGCTACAGATACAGAACAAGAAATCCTGTCTAGTAATTGGCAAATATCAACTGAGGAAGTTAAATGAGTGTAAAAATTTAATTTTGCTTTATCGTGGGAATTCAGTCCAAGGAGTAAAAATAAAAAATATGGATTATGTAAAAGAAACTGGTCGGTCTTGATTCCCATTACCATCAGCCAATAGTGAAGCATATGGACCAATTCATCTTGTCTTAAAGCAGTGTCCTGAAACCATCCTGAAAAAGACTGGGTTTGCCCATTAATTACAAAGGGACACCTGAGCAACCAGGTGTGCAGACTGGGATTGTCTAGCACTGGATGAGAAAAATGTCACATCCAATTTAGTAATGTAATTATTCAATACGCAACTGTCACCTACATTCCAACTGTGCGCAGACTGGCTTACTAGATAGTAATTTCTGGGGCCACAACCGTCACACATAAAATTAAACATCTTCATACTTACTTTTTAAGTATGCCTGTTCAGTACTAACACTCTCCACGTCTGGATGCCAAATAGTGACAGAGACAAGAAGAGAATTAAAAAAAAAAAAAGAGTATGTTACACTTTTTATTTATATACACTAATGGACTTGGCAGTGTTAGGTTTCCAGCTGGACTCGATGTTCTTAAGGGTCTTTTCCAGCATAAATGTTTCTATGATTATTTGCCTGTGGTTTACAAGTCCTATAACTTTTACATCTTCAGCACGGGTAGAAAATTCTTAATTACCCATCAGCTGAACCCTAACGTCTTGGCTTGAAATAATGATACTTTTTTCCTGACACCCTCTTTCTCCCTCTTTTTCTCTGCCTCCTTTATCCAATGATCTCTGAATTACAAACCATGTTGCTTCTGCAGACCTCAGTCTGTTGAGAGGAAGAAATCATTCTTTCAGTAAGTTAAGTGTTGGATTTTGTGTTGGTTTGGTTTGGTTTGATTTCATTTTGTTTTGTTTTGCTTTAAGAGGGGTGTTTTCCAGGTTTTATGTGCAGTCCTAGAGGGCAACAACAAAATGTTTCCCCAATATCATCTTAGTAGAAAGATTCTTTTGTGTAAACTAAACAGATTGAATGTCTAAATAAGAAAATTCTTTTAGCACATGCCAATATATTTGCAATAAGTAAACACATCTCTTGGAATTACTATGGATGTAATACAGGTGTCTAGAAGGCAAGCGGGAGAGATTTTGAGTTGCAGTATCCCTGAATGCCTCTGCAACTGAGAATGCCTGTTCATGTTCCTGGATCTAAGATTTGAACAAATTATGGTGAAGGATCTCTGGGTTTGGCAGCATTTGTTGTCTTTTCCCTCATTAAAACCCTTTCATATTGAGAATGGGCCTGGCATAACTTCATCAAATAATTTCATTAAAATAACAAAACAATGGTAAAGGTCCTTTTTTAGCAATTATTAATTTTTTTCACACATCAGCTGTCAATCCAGGCCCAGTCCCTAAATCTAACCCAGCATTCTTAGCCCAGCATTCCCACACTGATGAAAAGTAAACTCACAATTTAGAGCTAAAACCACAGCAAAATATAATTTCATTGCCATGAAATTCCAGTAATCAGGGATATTTACTTGCTCTTCCAGACTTTTCAAGTGAGCTTGAAGCTGCAGACCAAGATAAAACAACCGATAGCAGAGACGTCTAGGTTGGTGAGGGGAATGGGAAGGTCTTCAGGAGCGAGAGACCATGTAACAGCACGGTGTGTTCAGCCTTGCAAGATGAAGGCAGAGGGAGAAGCTGGGTGAAAGCAGAGAGGAGGATGATTTATCTGCAAAGCCAGTGAGGGTCAGGATAGAACAGGTAGAAATGGAATATTGAATGCATATAAGATGGAAATTACAAGGTTTTCGGTTTTCAGGGCAATAATGTTTTGTAACAGCCTCTCAAGAAGAGGAGGAGGAACAAAGGCCAACTACATTCAAAACAGAGCACAATAAGTTTTTGAAGGTAATTAGATGGTATCAAGGCGCTGACAGACAGGGCTTGAACTGGATGATTGAGAAGTCTCTTATTCTTATCATCCCATACCCTCAAATCAGAGCATTCTAGAATCATTTAACTGGGAATAAGCCACTGGGCTTTGGGGATAAACGTGTATATATGGAGTGTGCCTAGCTTACGTCTTGTTAAAAAAAAGCAATGGAAAATGTCCTAACCGCTAGGGAAATGTAAGCTGCTACCCAACCATGTCATATATCAGAGCATTATGTCTACTTCCTAGTGAATGTGAGTATACAGTTGATATTCACAGTATATCAAAGGAAAGATGACAGAGCGCAAAGCGCCTCTAAATCAGAAAGATTTATTCAAAATTATCTCTGAAGAAGGGGACTGATAAGGGCTACTTTTCCGCCCTATTTCTGTTATGGAAATTTTTAAGGACCTATTATTCAGTTTTAAAGCAAAACATTGGGACCTATAACAGGCATTGAGCTGTGAATATATAGAAACAGAGATGAAGTAAAGACGAACAAGCTGATTTTAAAGTAAGAAAGGCTGCAAAATGCAGTGCTGAAGAAACCTTTGGACAGATATGTTTTAACAATCCTTTGGCACATTCCAGCCTGAAATTTCTAGTGAAATATTAGCTGTCACAGCAGTGTCACTGACACAGCAGTGATACGGTATTTAGATGTAACATCTCTCATCTAACAACTGGAGAACATTTATAGACAACTGGGACTGACCATAGGTCTTACAGATGGGGAAATACTTCTGTCCTGTTTTTAAAATGAGAGATTTCATGTGTATGTCTATACTGTTTAAATACAAACTGAGTCACAAAAGCAACGAGACAGGTTCAACCACAACACTGTTACTAAGTCCAGCTTTAACCTCTGAGCAGCTAAAACCTCACTGATAGCAAAACCCAATGTGAGCATGCAGAACATGCCACAGGGTTCCAATTCATGCTTCAGAAATGAGCAACAGGTAGGAGAAGGAGAGCTGGCTTCCCGTAGCCAAATTGCAGAACAAATACAATTATCAGAAACGTCCTAATGTTTTACAGGAAATGGAAAAATTTCAGTTTAGAATAATGTCTGCTGGGGATTGCAGTGTCCCCATTCTTCTTGATAGACGAAACTGCACCTTCTCTAACGCATTAAGTCCTTAGTCTTGGAGAGGCCATAATCCAGGGAAAACCTTGGCAGCCAAGATACACTAAGGGAAGAAAAAGCATGAGGAAAATAATAAACTTTAGTGGAGAAAGGGACCTTGAGGTGATGAATCTAGACCTTCCAAATTTGTTGAGTGTGAAGGTATGATTTAAAAAAATATAAATAGTCATGACTTTTTCAATTAGTTCTTATTTTGTTTGTAGCACACAATTTCAGTAGAGAATTCTTTTTTTATGGTCCTACAAAGGAGTTTTCTTTTTGGTTCTGGGTGGAAGGCTCTTATAAATACAAGGGAAAAGAGGCTTAAATATTTTAAATTATTCCAATACCACTTCTTGTTACATTTTCATCTTTCCAAATATAAATTAAGGGTTGTCACAGTAAATGTACTCCATCTGAAAACAACTCAGATAAAATCTGGGTCACTGATTTGTGGAAAGATCAGTTCTCTGTCTGCAGGTTTTTGATATTTTTATAAATAACTATGACTACAGTATTGAAATTGTATATTTCAAGCTAATAGATGAACGCTTCAGAAATTAAGAGTAGCCAGATGAAGAAAAACAGCAGCATTTTAAATAGAAGAAAAATGCTATAGGTAGAAATGGGGTCTAATTCAGATAAATGTAAAATATTCAACTGTGGAGCAAACACTGACAAAGAACATATATTAAATGAAAGAAAATGCTGAAAAAATTGGAGAGCATTATAGAAAGAAAACAAAACAGAACAAAACAAAACAAGACACTGCATGGATGACTGAAGAAAAATAGAAAGGCAAAAGTAAATAAACTTTTGTATAGAAAGAACTGAGATGGAAAATTATAAAATTTGTTAACACTAAATCCTGCTTCCTTCAAAGTCAAGGTCAAACCTACTGTTGATCAGGCCAAGAATGAATTATAAAAAAATCTGGCTATTTATAAAGCATAAATATATAGTAATTTCAAGAAAAGCTTTGATGGGAGATGAGGGAGCTGAATGGGAGCATAAATTTTAATTAAAGACAGTAGCGATCCCTACTACATCAAATCTTTTGCAAGAAAATCTTGTGCTGCCAGCACTGACTTTCAGCTATTTTAGTTTAGACTAAAAATATCACTGTAAAACAATACTCATTATTGCTCTGATCCACGGAGTTTGAAGTTGTCAAACATTTGTTTTCTGTATATTAAACATCTGAAGTTGCTATGAACTCTGGAGAGTGAGGTGCCATTTTACTTTGAGGCTGCTGAAGCTTTTTATAAGAGCAGAGACATGCACACACACTTGCTGTTTTGGTTTTTATTACTTTCCCCTATTCTATCTTAAATACCTCATTTAAAACCTAAAATGCATCATCCTCTGTTGCACTTTGTCAGACCAAGGACATTCAGCGGCACGGTTTTATTTGGAGGGTCATCACCCACAACTCTTGCTCATGCATTTTTACAGCTACATTGCAAATAAAGGTCATGATTCAAGTGAGTTTACCATATAATGTACAAAGAGATAAAACAGGGAATGTGGGGAGTATCCCTTTTATCATCATAAATAATATCTTGGTGTTCAGCACCTTTTTTTAACTCTATGATGGATTTGTTTCCCAATTTGAATCAGGGCCTCACACGCTCCTGAGAAATTAATATTCCACTCCCCATTTTGGATGTGGGTAAAGTGAGGCAGGGCCAGATTAGACAATTTGTCTTTCTTTGCAGAGACAGTGCCTAAAGCTAAGGAGCTCAAAAATGTTTTTTATCTCTTGGGTTTGCATAAATTCCCCGCCTGTATCCTTTCTTCCAATTTGGGTCCTGATGCTCACCATTCGTGCCTCCAGTCCAACTCCCTTCTCATAAGAAGATAAAATAGATACAAAGACCAGCAGAAAATCATGGGATGCTAGAATCGTGGTCACAGAAGGACAAATACAGTTCTTCAAATTTTTCCCTTTTTATTTCACACTTCTAACACTGTCACCTACCTACCACAGCAGGTGTTTAGGGATTGGTGCATAGAGAAGATTGAATTTGTGGTAGCACAATTTTGACTCCTACCTAAGACCCAAACAGTACAAAATTTGTCAGTTTTGTACACAGTTTGTCACTTTAAGTGCAGCATAACCACACAGAAATTGGAGTTACTTTACATTTGTAGAGTTTAACAGGGTCAGGAACGGACAAGAAATCTGGCAAAGTAAATCAAGCTATTCTCTTCTGGGCATAAGAACGGAGAGGCCACCTAAAGCAATATCCTATTCTGACAGGGATCAGGAAAAGATGCTTAATACATGAAGTAGGGCAGCTTGGATCAAAATGTATTGAGAGGGGAAGCAACAAGGTGTTTTTTCTCTTCTACATTTGTTTGCTTTATCTCCTGTGGAAAGAAAACTTTCCTCTTTTTCTTCTGTGCACCTTTGTCAGCACATGCACAGATGCTGACATGCAGACATTGGTGCCAGGTGATGCATTTCAGATTGCTAAGGATAATAGACATGAATGTAAAACATATTCTGATATTTTCAAGAATATACTGAGGGGGATATTTTGTTGGTGATTGCTAGCGAGGCCTTAAAAAGTGTTTTGGTATTAACTGCTGTTTTGATTTCAGTGGTGCCAGGTAGGCCTGGTATAATCATATAAATCTTTTTTATCTTGGATCCTACATGAGGAGAAATCAGGCTGGTTTTAATACCAAAGGGTTTACTGGAGTAACAGGCTGTAAGTGCAGAATGGCAAATGGGTCTGAATCATCTGTGTTGTCCTGTGGTGATCAAAACTATGGTGAAGCACACATGTGGTCAACAAATAAGCAACATTTCCAGATGGCAAGCACTAGCTTTAGGCCGCAGTTTCGCAGAAATGAACTTATCTGAGGGGTGCTTTACTAGGGAAGGCAAGAAAACTTGCATCCAGAGATTGTACTGCTCTCCTCTTTTCCCCTTCTCCTCCCATTATCTCTGCCCAGTGGAGTGCAGTGATGTCCTACGTGTTGGGGCATAGACACATTGCTCGCTTTGGTCTAAATATTGGAACATTAGCACCCACACAGCACCATCCTAGGCATGTCTGGTACAAATTACTATCTTGATTTACATCTTTTATATCCCTGACTTGCCTTCAAGCTGTAAACATAGACTGATTTAGATTTAAAAGAACCTCTGAAGATCATTTGGTCCAACATCACACTCAAAACATGGTCAAGCCCCAGTACAGTTCCTTGCAGGGCCCAGGATAAAGGCTTCCTACCAAAATTAGGAGAAAACAGTAATAATAAACTAACTTACTAGAAAAAGGTGCAATCTAGCCTGAAATGTGAAAAATATTTCCTTTCCCTGTCTGCAGCACAAAGAGGTAAGCACGCTCATACATGAAAGAGGGGAATGGCATTGCCTCCACACATAGGTGAACACCCATCAGATATATCATTTCATGGTCACAGCTGAAGGCCACTAAATGGGAATACACAGAAATGGTCAAAGAAGAGAATTAGTCCCAAACAGTGGCAGATGAAGGATCCGTCCCTCAATCTACCATAAGCTTCTTAAGCCATCTGTCTGCCCAAATCCTGTCCGGTAGGATACGATTGCACAGTTTCACAGGTCAAAATAGCTTTGCCTCTGCTCTCTTGGAGCAGAACCCCTTCTACAGAGAGTTCCTTTGGTTTCTGTGGGGTCATTCAAGGAGTAAATTGTCACTCAGTTTGCCAAAGGTGTCAAATGTTGGCTCAGACTCTACAAAGGAAACACCTGAAAACAAGGAGAACCATTATCTGGCAGCCTCCATCCCAGTCTTGTGCAATACCTTCTACTTTTATATAACATTGGTGCATTATGTGTTGTTAGGAACAGTGCTGTGCTTTTCTTTGAATCAAGTGAGAGAAGATATGAAAGTTCATGCTGAAGGTGAAACTCATTCAAGCATGAAGAATAAAATAAAGAGATGTTTCTCTGTGTTTTGAAAAGCAAAATGGTTTAAGCACACACACTCATACGGAATGAACCGCTCTGATCAAAAAACTACTCTGGAAACTGAATCATTCCTTCTACTCAATGCACTGCGGAGGCTTGTAATTTCTTATAAGTTTAAGTCACTTTTTAAATGTTACATTAAATAATGAAGGCAGTGAGAAGGGGAGGCAGTGCACCAGCACTTCATGTCCCTCCTTAGATTTCAATTCAGTGATGATCCATTCAATTTACAAACTGGAACAAGATTAAAAGAGCTTGAAGCAAACGGTAGCACCAAAAGTGAGTCTGATGTTATGTAAAATGGACTGGATCAGGGTGATCTTAAGGCTCAGGTAATTCTGAGAAACAGAAAAGGGATAATCTAGTTGCTGTAGGGAGGATCAATGATCATCTCTTTACCTTCATACATATTCTTTCTGATTTCTAGGAGACCGCTTAGTTCTAGTCCCTGAAAGGTGTGTAAGCACTTGCTTCCTATTGGAATACATTGAAACCAAGAGGATTTAGATGCAGAAATGATCTTGAAGACCTGGATCTTTTCTGCCCCTGAATAGAAGGACAATAATTCCCCACTGAAGGTTGATAACTCAGCCCCACTGAGGCATGCCAGAGACTATGATGGTCTTGTGTGGAGCCAGGTTTTGCAGAATACCAGGTCAATGGGCAGATGACCCACAGAAAGATGTGTGGATTGCACAAAACAAAGTTCAAGGGATAAAAGGATGCCCATCACGGTGTGTGTGTGATCAGTATTTTCTATTTTAAGTTTTCACTTTGAGACAACAGTAAAGGCCTAGCCTTTTCCAAGGGGGTTACCTTCCTCTTCAGATAAGTCACAATTGTTTAAAAGCATCCTTATTTGAATAGAAGTCCATATACAGCACTCGTCTTTATAGATACAACACCCTCAGATGATTATCTACAAAACTAATGTAGAGATGGGGCAAATCAGAAACAGAGAGATGTTTGAAGAGAGAAGTCAAGCTTTGAGGAAACTGATGTAGGTTTCCAAGGAAAATTAGGTCAGTATATTCACGTATATGTATGCCTGTGTCTGTGTATGTACATATCTATGTGTACGTGTATAAATTTTACCTATATTATATGTGTGTATGTTTGTGTTTAGTGTTTATATATAAGAATGCAATCATAGATATATAAACCACATTGCTGCTAAATTATAGTTTTTCTTACAGATGACTTTTGGGTTACACACACTTAAAATATTGCAATTCCACCATTAAAAATTGTATGAATGTCTGTATTTAGAATCATAAAATAACTCATGGAATTGACCTCTGTAAGTCTCTAGTCCAACTTCCTGCTCGAGGTAATATTGGCTACTGGGTCAGATGAGGCTGCTCAGGGTTTTATCCAGGCCAGTCCTGAAAACCTTCAAGGCTGGAAACTGCAAAATATCTCTGGGCAACTTGTTCCCCTTCTTGAGTGTCCTCATGGGGGAAATGTTCCTTCCTATACCCTGTTGGAACTTCTCCTGTTTTAACACGTGCATTTTTGAATGCATTTTGTCCTCTTGAACTTCAGGAGGTTTCTGTCAATCAATTCCTCTCGCTTGTCCATATCCCTTTGAAGGAGAGCCTTGCCCTTAAGCATCTTGACTGCACCCCTTCAATTTAGTGTCATCCACAAACCTGATTTCAGGAATTCAGTCTTAAAAGTAAGCAATGTCTATAGCAGGCCTGGGTCATGTAACTTGCATAAACACAGCCTTGCATAATCCTTTCCTTCTACGGATTTTCATAGAACCATAGAATAGTTTGGGTTGGAAAGGACCTTTAAAGGCCATCTAGTCCAACCCCCTGCCATGGGCAGGGACATCTTCAACTAGATCAGGTTGCTCAGAGCCCCGTCCAACCTGACCTGGAATGTTCCCAGGGATGGGGCATCTACCACCTCTCTGGGCAACCTGTGCCAGGGTTTCATCACCCTCATTGTAAAAAATTTCTTCCTTATATCTAGTCCAAATCTGCCCTCTTTTAGTTTAAAACCATTCCCCCTTGTCCTGTCACAACAGGCCCTGCTAAAAAGTCTGTCCCCATCTTTCTTAGAAGCCCCTTTAAGTACTGAAAGTCCGCAATAAGGTCTCCCCAAAGCCTTCTCTTCTCTTTTCTTCAGAGGAATTGGTTAAATTCTAAAAACAGGGGAATATGTTCATGTTTTTGACTCAGACAAGTCTACATTTGCATCCTATTTCTCTGAAGTTTAGAGAACCTTGTTGGTTTGGGGGTTTGGTTTTTTAGGATTTTTTCTTGCTTTTTTGTTATTTTTGAATAGGTGTCACCCCACTCCCCACCTCCAATTTTCTTAAAAATAATAATCAGCATATGCTTCTACTGGCTAATTTATAACTCTATCAATTAAATCCCTGGCATGCCCACAAGAGAGTAGAGGGAAGAACATTTCAGATACTTTACCATTTGATGTCATTTGCCTTGCTAAGGATGAGCCATATTTTAAGGAACATAGGTGTTACAGAAACACTCTACATTGTTCAGAGTCAAACTGAGTTGTAGAGGACACAAAATGATAAGTGTCACTTCTCTCCCATATAATTTTGCCTACAAATTGAAACATGCAATTTTCCTAAGGAAAAAAAAAAAAAGAAAATAAAAGAAGAAGAAAGAACAAGGCTTTTTGTAGGCAATTCAACCTCTGTCAACACCTTGTCCTGAATATTTAGTTGTGTCAATGAGGGCACCAGTTTTAAGGTGTTATGCAAGGACATTGCTGTGAGAGTGAGTCATCTAACAGTGTTTTAAAAATTCAGCATTAAATCTAAGTGAGCTTTCTGTATTTCCTTTTAATCCTTGAAGACAAACAACACCACGCAGAAAGATGGGCCAACAGGTTGGAAAGCAGCTTGGCAGAAAAGTCCCTTGGAGTCCTGGTGGATGATGAGTTGACCATGAGCCTGCAATGTGCCCTTGTGGCAAGAAAAGGCCAACAGCATCTTGGGAAGGTGATCTTTCCCCGCAGCTCAGCTCTGGTGAGACACATCTGGAGTGCTGGGTCCAGTGCTGGGCACCCAGTATGAGAGAGACAGGGAGATATTGAGCGAGTCCAGTGAAGGATCACGAAGATGATACAGGGATGGGAACATCTGACCTACAGGGACAGGCCGAGAGAACTGGAACAGTTCAGCCTGGAGAAGAGAATGGTCAGGGGGATCTATCAATATGTATAAAGACCCGAGGGGAGGAATGAAGACAGCAAACAACTTCTCAGTGGTGCCCAGTGACAGGACAAGAGCTAATGGGCAGAAATGGAAATACAGGAAATTCAGCGTAAGCATAAGAAAAATCTTCTGTAGTGTAAGAGTGGTTGAACAGTGGAACAGATTGCCCAAGGATGTTGTAAAGTCTCAATCCCTGGAGATGTTTAAAACCAAACTGGACATGATTCTGCTCTAGTTGACCCTCTGGTGAAAGCAGACCAGGGTGCTAGGACTAAATGATCTCCAGAGATCCCTGCCAAACTCAGCAATTCTGTGTGATCCTGTTTGAAATTATACTTGAATCACCACTCTTGGAGAAGCCCAACTTTCCAACACCCATAGACTTTCAGGTCTCTATAGCTGAGCGAGATGAATCCCACTCAATGATAATGAGAAGAATCCCCTCCAACTGGACTTGCTTTCTAAACAAAGAATAAAATACAGTGGGGGGACACTAACAAACAAAATTAATAGTGAAAAGGACACATCCTGTTTGGAAAGCAGTGCTTATCACATACCAATTTTTCAAGTATTTTATGTATTTTTTTGGTCATCTGTGCCTGTATTCCAAAAATGAATATAAGCTTTCTTTAAAATAAAAAATGTATAAGCAGATACTTGTTTTTATAATATTACAGCAAACGTATCATTATCTCCCTGAGGAAAAAGGTTCAAAATGTGTTTGGTTATTCACTTCAATATTTTCAGCCAATAAAGTAAACAAAAGTAAAACAAAATAACTGAGATAAGCTTAAAATACAACAAAGTATCTTGCAAAATTATTGAATTTATCCTTTAATAAGGATTCTTGTTGACAGAGTTGACTTCATTAGATTTTTGTTCTAATTTTGCAGAACTATATGTGATGATTAAAAATTCAAACTGTTGGGGTACTTTTGATCCCTTTCCACTCAAGTGAACAGGAGAGAATGAAACAAAGTTCCTTTAACATAAATTTGTTTTAAAATCTTACAAATTGTTCCAACTGAAGTTGCTGTAGATCCACAGATCTGATATAACCTGGGTCAGAGTGTGATGACTCTCTCCAGTCCTCAGCATCACCCCTGCAGACACCTCAAGTAGGGGTAGGCACATGTCACCTTATGTCTTTGTTCTTCAGGGGCAGAGCCATGGCTGCTGACATAAACACTATTATTTCTCAGGCCATCAGAAAAAAAGAATGCCAGAAAAAGATATTCTGGGGAAAAACATATAAAGAAGCGGAATGGAAAAATTTTAAAGAACTCTTAGAAAGCTCAGCAGACACGGTCTTCTTGGCCACTTATGTTCTTCAGAATAAATCAAGGTGGTGTTTGCCATCCGCTGAAACTGGATTTCACCATTTGGTATAGGATGAAAGGCATTCACTTTCTTTCCTTTGCTCTCAACAGCTCACAATATACTCTTTCAGCATAGGAAAGACACAGGAAATACTAAAATAAATCATACTGATAACTTCAACAATACAGCATAAAACTGGAAAGTTAAGAAATAAAGTACTCTTCTCTGCATTCCCCTTGGCTGTCTGTCAACACCACCACACCATTTTTCATGCAATATATTGGTTCATGAAGTTTACATTCCAGAAAAAGATGAATCTTCATAAGTGAAGAAAAATTGCATCTCACCTTAAAAAAAAAAGAAAAAGACTTAAAAAAACCTAAAACCAAAGCAAAACAAAATTAAAAAATCCTCTGCCCTCCCAAAAAAACCCACAACCAATATTGAAATTAGCATCCTTGCAGCAGACGAAATAGAAACTGAACTGTAAGGATGAAATTAATTTCACCTTAATTCAGTCATCTGAAAATTACATTCCTTGGCCATTTTAAATCACTTATTCTTCCTGCATAGACAGAGAAAAGAAAGAGAAACCCCTTGCAAAGATAAGGTCATACATTTTGAGGGACAAAACAATTTCTGTTACTTTTTCAGCCATTTTAGTTGTTATTAAAAATTTCTAATCAGTGACTCAGAAAATTGGGCTTCACAGGGATTTGGGTAAGTATAACAAAAGCTCTGAATCTATGATTTTCTGACTTAGTCTGAAAAATTATGATCTGCTGCACAGACCGTCTACAGGACAGAACGTTATGTGAGAGAAGAGAGAGCAGATGGTGGGAGGGGCATAAAGGACACTGGGATCCCTGAGCAGGGACCAGGTGGAACTTTCTGCAGATACAGACTTGAATAAATAAATACTCAACTAATGGATAATCCTTACTTTTTCCATCAAAAACTGGGGTGCTGACATCCCTGGAAAGCATCCAGTAAAACACTTTTCATCAAAAGAGAAAATTTGAATCAAATCCAAACATTTCATGGAACTACAGAGACTTGACAAAAAGTGAAATGTAAGGAGAAAATGGTAAAGGCAAGCATTTTGAATCAACTGTTTCTACAAAGTCAAAATATTTATGTTTCTTTTTAACTGTTACCTTTTGGTCCTTTTTTTTTAATATAAACTTATATACTGTATACATTTTGTGCACATTGTATATTTTTTATGTCTTATTAATATAAATTGAACATTGGAATAGTTCTGGATGAAAATATTATGGAATTTTTGTTGTATGTAAAATCTAAAATAGTTGTCTTTTTTTTTGTTCAAAAAACCTATTTTGCTCATAGAAATTCCGAAGAAAAGAGGTTTCTGTTTCCACCTATTTCTTATGTAAAAACTCCACTATGACTTAAGAATGCTAACTAGCACTTTCCAACACAGACAAAAATGGATTACGTGACATTTCATTCCATTACTACTGGAGTAATCTTTATTTTTAGCATCCAGAGACATTCTCATATCCCCAACAAGCTTTAAAAGCAGCTGTGATAGAAGACAGGCTGAAGACATTTTAACCTGAAAATACAGGTAGCTACCTCATAGTCTTATCTTTGTTTCTCTAAGAAACTTGCTTTCTTCTAGTTCCTAAAAAAGAAGGGACTTTTTGTAGAGCTGAACAAAGTGTACAAACTTCTGTTTGAAAAAAAGTATGCCTGGTTTTGACTCCTGTTTTTATCTGCTCTTGTTCAGTTACTTATTTTGTTTTCCTCGTTTAGGGTAAAAAGTCTGTCTCCCTTCAGTTTTGGCAAGAAGAGCATCACGTAGTCCGTGGTGACAGCGGGTGACAGGCTGTGTCGTACCGTGGCAAAGCCAGGGGACAGCTCATGTGCTCGGCTGCCACAGATGACAAGGCAGAGTCATGCAGTGTTGGATGGAGGTATGAGCACTCATAAAGTATAGCGTTCCAAGTAGAGAGATTTATGCTTATTTAACCCCTCAAAAGCCATTTTTTGCCTTCTTTTTAGCATTTAAATGGATTTATTTAAAAAAAAAAAAAAGATATCTGAACTGTATCTTCTGTTATTATTTTAACACCTACCTTTCCCTTCCTACCACTTATCACTTTGGCAGTTGAAACTCTTGCTTATTTAATACAAATTTTTAAACAGTTTCCATTCTAGAATGCAGCAATTAAAAAAAAAAAAAAGCAGTTCTACCTGCACTTTTTCAACAGCTGATGAAGAATAAAGAGAAAAATGTCTAAAAAAACCACAGCTTGCATTTAGATTGACATAGGTTTCTTATTTTCATGATTACATCTTCCAGAGTAAATACATCAAGTTTGCTTTACTAGTATAGTTGCCACAAAGCAGTAAATCAGTCTCAGATGAATTGTTCTTGTCACTTTTGGTTTTTCACACAAAAGTTTTGAAGTTTGTGGTAGCAGATTAAGGAATTTGTTGACTCCGAACTTCTATGTGTGCAGAGGAAATACCATCCTTAGCTTAAATGTTTTCCACTTGCTTGTTAGTGACTGACAAGCTGTTGATACGGTCCCTTCAAGCCTGATATTCCTACCACATCTCCTGCTGTTGGGTTGTGTGATGAAAGGCTCATCCCCACAGAGGAGCACAGAGGAGAAGGACACACAGAGGAGCATCAATCCCCCAGCCAGAGCCAAGGGACCCCCCGCCCTGGCTGTTACCAGGGCTGTTGGATGAGGGTCAGCCTGTGCTCCGGAGTGACACCCATCACCGTGACCCATCCAAGAGGCTCCCTGGAGCACCCCACAGACTGAGAAGGAGCTATTGGAGGGCTGGGTATGGGGCTTGTTATGGGATTGGGGGAAAGAGCATCCTGGGATCGTGCAAGACATTATCAGATGTTTACGGGAGGAACGAAGGTGGGGAGAGGCAGGGAGAGAGATGGTTTGGAGAGGCACTGAAATGGAATTACTGGGTTTTTTTACAGGTGGTTCCTTCATGACAGAGCATAGTGTTGTATTTCACCAGAGCTCTGTTTTTATAGCATGGCAATGAGGGCACATCTCATTCCTTGATTCGTGGCAGGCATGCTTGTGGGTGGGAGAAGAAGTATTTGAATGTACAAATCTTGCTGGGGTAGTGTTGCAGGACTGTTTCAGATGAAGGGGAGCAAAATTAGATACAGTTCACATCCATAACTATTTGGAGCCAATTGTCTGGAGTCATGTTTATCTTGCCAACAGCTTCTGGATATTTTCCTGAAGGGAACTTGCTGGCTTCTTCAGGCAGGGAGCCCAGGAGCCTGTGTGCAGTGTAGGTGAGCCTGTGATTCAGGCCCGCGAGGAAGCAAGGCAAAAGGAGAGTGCCAACCGAGCCACATAATTTCCTGCAGGTCTCCTAAAAACAATCCTAAAAACAGAATTGAATGGGAAGGCTGCAGGATGGATGCTGACATAATAACCACTGAAAAGCCTTATTATTTACTGTAGATGTCTGAAATGATTCTAAATCACAGTTCTAATCACCCACATATAAATGATTTACTGCAGTATGACAGTGTTCTATATTAAGTCATGACATGAGGATCCTAATTTCTCTTTGATTTTATTTACAAAGTACAGAAGTGCAGAACTCAAGATTTATTAGCAACTCATACACAACTTTCCTGTTTACTGACTTTCCTGGAAATTCAGAGCACTGAACAGTCTCAGGAGATGCCTTTAGGGCTGTATTTTTGAATGGATTTTTGAAAGGAAAGTCCCGGCAGTTTTTGTGTGGAAAAGGAATGTTCCTCTGAATGGCTGTGCCTCCCTGGGAACTGGTAAGCAATTAAGTTCTAGGAAGTAATTCAAATCTGCCCCAATGTTGTGAATAACGTATTTCCATAGCCAAGATTTAATTTGGTGAATTCTGTGAAAAGAACCCATGAGGCCAGTGGAGACCTCTTCAATGAAGAGACTTACAAAATGCAAGAGTCCATGTTCATTTAAACCCATTACAATGGTAGCTAACTTCTATTTTTGTCTCTCCCAATGGAGATGTAAAGGAATTAAGACTTGTAGGGAACAAGCTACCCTTTCTGTCCCCTTCACAGTGAAAACCCCAGTCCAGATGAATCTAGATATTTTCAGAGAACTGAAGGCCAGCCCCATAAATCAGAAGTCCAAGCACAAACGCTCAAGCAATTCCTTGAGATAAAAGTATAGTAAGTTTAGGAGTGAACAAGGGAGCTGAAACTATCTCTCGCCAGGTGATTACTGCATGAGACTCTCACACATAGTGTCAACAGCACTGCAGAACTGACTGTCTTGTAAGAATGAATTGAAAGGGATGGTGAAAGGTAGTGAGGAAGAAAAGAAAAACTTTGCTGGAGTTTCTGAGACTGGACTCTCAAATCTTGAGGGAAGACAAGTGATAAGGCAAACACATCACCATAAGAAACTCAAGTCATGGAGGAAACGGACAAGAGATAGGCTCCTCCTTCTTTCTGTAGAAGTCAAGGTTTGAAGTGCATCACCAAGTCTGTCTGAAGAGCACTTACAATGCACGCTGAAACTCTGGACTTGTGAAGTCATCAGTAAAATTTCGTTTTACTTTAATAGGATCTCCTCCCAGCATTTTTTTTTTTTTTTAGGGCTTGTTCAAGGACTTTGAGTGTCGGGAATCATTGATCTGCCAATACTATAATCAAATTGTATTAAAAAAATTGTAATTTTGTTCTCTCTCTGCAAACAAAGGCAATAAAGAAACAGAATGTTAAAACATCAATAGGTGCTTGGCTCTTGACTTCTGATTTCCTTTTTTTTATTAACTATATGAAAAACTATTTTCATATCTGAAAAATACAAATACTCAAGAGGCTGCCTGGAACAGATAGTACGTTTCCAGTGCAAGGAGTATTATTTGTGCCTTTCCCTAAAAGACAAATGAACAAATCAAATAAATAAGCAAGCAAACAAACAAAAACTTGGGTTCTTTTGGAAAAAAAAAAGATGGTGAAGGGTATGGGAAGTCTTAAGGAAATCTTGCTGTGTGATATACCTGTTTCACCATGGGTGGTAAATCTTGTGGTCATAAATTAAAATGCATTCCAGAAAAACAAGGTGAGCATAGCACATTTCTAATTAAAGCACCTGAGTAGAAAGTTTATTTCATGCCTCTGGATGTCACAAAACCTATTTCTTATCATCAGTTCAGGGTAGAGTATAGTGCTGCTAGATATATTGATGGGAATTTGTAAAGCTTTGTATAGCTTTTTGGCGCTTATTGGATGTGAACCCCAGAAAAGCAGAAAAAACTGGGGGATGGGATGCAAGGGAAATCAATTTGCATGGAAATAGACCAAGACAAGCTTAGTGGAGTGAGCTGAGAGGACAGTGGGGTTGAGGAGAGAGAGAGGAAAAAGGTGTTGGAGCTACTAGAAGAGAATACATTATGCTTAGGATTTTGAGGCAAGAGAAATGAGCATACAAATACGAAAGAAAAAGAGAAAAGGAAACCTTAGGGAAAAGGGTTGGAAACCTGGGTAAGGTAAGATGGATCTGTTGAGAGAAGGATGTCTCCATGAAGACCATTCCCATCTGATATGGCAAGTTTGGATTAAAGATGGAGAGAAGCACACGGTGGTAGAGTTGGTTAAAACTCACCGATCCTTTGTATGCTCCTGGTGGATCTGGATTTGAGCCAACTGTGAAGCACTAAACCACTCATTACAACATCCAATCCATGTTTCGATCACTTCCTTTGCAATCAATCTTCATCAAGTCTGAGGCCTCTTCCAGCTCTCTTTGGAGAAGAATTCCTGAGCACTTCTGTCGATCTGGTGCTTGTTGTGTTCCCCCCAGAGAGGACCCCAAGCAGATTTAGGTCATCTCCACTGATCTCCACTGCTCTCTGCCAGCTGAGGCTCTGGAACTGTCACCTCACAGCAGCAGCATTAGTTTCAGTCCAAACCACATGTGCTGGTAGAGATCTAATGCTTTAACCTGATGAAATATAAGTAGGTGTGTGCAGCAGAACTATTATATGTGCCTAGGACAGCTCTTCATGGTTTGCAATGGTCATTTGTATTCTTGCTGTTTAGCAAGTTGTATTTGCCTTGTTATAATAGCAGACCCTCAGTAAATAAATAGAAAGAACTGGGGAATGGCAGAAAGCCTTGGTAAGGCCCTCTTCTTAATAGACTATGAAGGGGAACTAATTTGTTTCTATCACGGAGGCATTCAGACAATCTCACTATGTCTTGATCCAATTATGAAAGCAAAATGAGAATTAAATCCACATTTACTCAAAATTGGAGATGTGTACTCTAATTCCGGCTAATTCTGTCAAGTGCCTTTTGACAGCTAGAGAAATTACTGCAGTTTGTTCACTTTTCCACTGGATGACACTCAGTTCTTCTCTAGAAAGATGTTGTTGTGCTGTTTACTTGGATAAAATTCTGAAGTTCTTAGGAAATGGAATAGTTCCTAGCTATTCAAATGGGATCATGGCACAGGATCAAGTACTTGTGTGCGATACTCTACACCCTTTACATGTTAACATGCTCCTTGGAGTGATTTCTCTTCTGCGCCCACCAATGTCCCAGACCAAATGGTCAGTTGGGTATCACCATCCTGTTCATAGGGAGGTGGAGGGGAGGTGATTATTTAGTCAAACAAATGCCTAGGTGTCTACACATACTTGATTATATTCAACTGCAACCTGCAGACAAATTGTTTGCTTTTTTAACCTCACAGACTTTCCAGACACCTGAATCCTTTTCCTGGTAAAGTCAAGCTTGTTTTTCCTCTGGTTCTAGTAACAACCAAAGAACTTACTTTCCCTCTGAGATAAAGAGTAGGATATTGGTCTAGTGTATTTTGACTCTGTTTAATTGAAAAAGGAAAGATTAGCATGCAAATATCATTAAGTTTGACCTTCCTTAATAGGCAAAGTAGTAGATATGTTTTGCATACTAACGTGTTTAACTTTCTAAACTAATTTCACTTCCCTGTCTCAGAATAGTATTTGTTAATTGCTTATTGTTGCAATACCCAGAATTCATTTTACCTTTTTTGTCAAGAATACAACATTTACTAAAATTACTTGTTGCTTTCATCATTCAAACTACCTTGGATGGTAAAGAAACATTAACAATAAATAAATGGTGGGTTACACTGAGAGAAGCACTACAGAAGTTCCAGGTTTTTGTCACATTAAGCTACCAACTGGATAACTCTAGGTAAGAGAGAAATGACTGCAGAATACTTTGTTTTGGATTGCAGGGCTTGTAATAATAAACTTCTATTAAATTGCCTTTAAGCAAGGGTATGGTGTTCTTTATAGAAAGAAAGAATAAACCAAAATTAGAATCTAATTGTCACCTTGAGCTAGATGGTACTAATATTAGTAATTCCGAGTTTCCTCTGCTTTACTTGAATGTGCAGTCACCTTTGGGACAGAGGGGGGATCAAATTTAAAATAGATTATGAAGCAAAAGGGAAAATTGCTAGTTTACATAGGAAGCAGAGAAACATATCTGAAGAAGAGTTTGCAACTCACAGTGTTAACTCAACTTAGTTGAACTTGCTGATATTGCAATCTTCATCCATCTAAGTCCTGGGGGGGGGGAGGGGGAATAAAAAAACCCCCCAAACTGATCAATGTTCTATACAAGTGCTTTATTTTGTTTAGAAGTGACAACATTCATTACTGCTTCCCTTATAAATCACTTTACACATTAATATAGCATGACCAAATTGCTTCTCATTCTCTCTAAGAATCATTAGTAAGTCTCCAAATCTCAGATAATTATATCTTAGGGTTTTTAAATAACACCTGTGTCATTTTTAAAACTTTCTAGAAACTGTTGTTGAGCAAAAAAAAGGACAACTTTTCAAGTCTCATTTGCATATGATTCCCATAAGATAACTTGTTCTCCAGCAATTCAATTGAAATACATCAAGAAAATGCCTTAACTCTCAAAGCTTTACTGGAACTCTCCTTCCAATTGCAGGAACAGTAACACTATCTATATTACGTTCCTGGATAATAAAGATTTCTGCCTGCCTTCCTGCATTTTGTTTTAAGTTTTACAGTGGAAAGAAATCTTTCTGTTTAAAACTCTCTTGGCTTCTATACTGCTCTCCTTAAACCTGGCTTCTGTTTTTTGAAAACCTGGAAAAATCCCTTTGGCTACTGAGCTCATACAATGAAATATAAATGTATAGCTAATTACAAGGATATGCAAATGGCATTAGGTCATCTTCCAAATTTCTGGTTGATTTTGAGTGACTATTGTGAACATACCTGCATTCTACTTGTAGTTTATTCCAGAGAATACTGTACCTATATGCCCATCAGTGTAACTATTTGGATAATCATGTTCAGCCCTCCATAGCCAACAGGAATCTGGCTGGAAAGGACATCTTATGGAAAACATTAATACTAATGGCATCAAGTTAAATAAAACTGGTTAAGGAACAATTCACACAAGCAGTTGAAAGGGCAAAACCTTTTGGCCGCAGGGGCTGAGTAACAGCTGGAATCAGGATGGGGAAAAAACATGAATAAGCTTATCATATCTGATTTCAGGATCATTTAATCTTCTGCTAATCCAAGGGTCTATAAAATAGAGTTTAAATTAATATGAGTGAAACGCCAACAATTTTATTTCGAATGGATGACATTAAAAGTGTTCATTCTAATTCCAAGATCTCTTTCTTTAGGTATCTCTAACCAAATACCCCCTTAAACACACAAACATAAAATAACATATTATTTTTAAAAATATTCAATTAAACTGTTTTATGTTTATTTCCCTTTTTCAGCAGTTAGAAACAAAATGCAGAAAGCACTCTTTCCATTCTAGCTGCTTTTCACCACTTACATTATGATGGGAAAATTGTACTGACATGCTTTAGCTATAAAAAATATCTTAGAAAGCCGTGATCAATATCTATGAGATGTTCTGAAACACTTGCATGAAAGGTGTTATAAAACTAAAAAGTATTATCCTTATTTGTACTCTGATACTAATATTTACCTTTAAACTTGGACTTTTGGCAGAGTTTTCCAACTCCTTTCCCATTTAAGGAAAGCAATTATGCACAACTTTCTAGCTGGGAAGCAACAGAGCAAATGTTCTCCATTTACTGTTCTTGTTAGTTATATATCGTTCCCTATTAATGTTTTGACCTTCTCAAGACAACCACAGAGACATAATGCATCAGAATAATATTTTATATCCTACCATATAATTAAGCTCATTGGAAGGGGGAATAAATAATACTTTTGAGAGAGAAAAAGGAGGTACTTAACTGTCCTGAAGGACATATCACTAAACATGCTAACAAGTTCTTCTTGTCCCTTTCAACCTATTCACAACAACAACAAAAGGTATTTTACACACAGACGCAATGTACAAAGTTAAAATAAAACCAGGGATATTTTGCAATCTCAGTTCAGTCTTGAGTATAAGGAAGAAATGGATGTAGGGATGAGAACAAATTGTTCAGCTAAGCTTTCTGATTTCTGCCAGTGTTTTCTTACAGAATTATTTGCTTTCTCTGTGTTCCAGCTTCCCTATATGAACAACAGAGAAATCAGTCTTCACCCTCCTGGCAATGGTTTTATGAGGCTGATTTGGCATTTGTAATATGCCCATCGAAGGGAGGCTTTTTAAATGTAAAATATGTCTTCTCTTGTTTCTGACTCATTTTGTTAATGCATTAGTGTTTCACCTCTGAATTCTGTGGTTTAACTAGAATAACCTTGCATCAATTTGCAATCCAATATGGTTTTAGTTACGCTAGTTTTCAAGCTGCTTGAAGTATGCACATGGGTTTATCAGGATTCAAAATTCATCTAACAGGGACAAGCTGAACTCCTTCATGGTTAGGATGACTGTCACAGTTAAACGTAATCTTGTCTAAGCCCTCTTGGTTTTGTCCTTGACTTTGTCACACAGACTCTGTCTTTCCTCCATTAATCTGCCATTTCACAAGGACACTTGCCAAATCCAGTTGCTTTTCCTCACCTCAAAAATTTCTAAATTCCATCCATCTCTACAGCTCCACTAAGCCCAGATGCAGATGTTTGTTGTCCCTCATCACTGCCATTTCAAGCTTTAATGCTCTTTAATTTCATTAGCTCTCAAGCACTTTCAGACAACTTTACTTCTAATAAAAGTTTGCAGTATCATTTCTCACCCTCTGGTTTGATGAACCACAGTGATCAAACACCACTGTGATGGATTTGATTTCATTCAAGCTTCTTTCTTTCACCTTTTGCTTTGAATTCAAAGCATACCACCTGCACCCCCTCGCCTTGCAGCCTTTCTCCGACTCCATTCTCACCATTTCTCCTCTTTCTCCCTCTCTTTGCCCACACGCCTCTCAAGGTGTGGAGTGAATTGGGGCTGGAAAAGAAAAGAGAAGTGGTGAGGAAAGGGATTGAGCAGTCAACTGCAACTCAAGGGTATGAGTGTGCTGCACAATGGGTAATGCTAACACTCTTAAATCCACTGTTGGAGTAGTGAACCATGATTGTCCCAGGTTACTATCTTCTCTTCGTTAAAAAGATGACTAAAAGACAAGAAAAGCAATCAAATCCATATATTTCTCTGTGTTTATCAGCTAGCCTCTCTGCAGGATTTTTTGCTAGCCCCAACAAACGCTGCCTAGTTTTGAATCACTTTATCTTCTCTACCCAGAGAGAGAAAGGAAATGCAGTTTTCTATGCAGCAAAGGAAGGCAGAGAGGGGTAGTTTGAATCCCGGCTGCAAGGAACTGATAAAGCATTCATAAAATTTCAGCATTATAATCTAACTCCATACACATAACCCATATCACAGAAATGAGAGAGTTTGATGAGGTCCATGGTAAGCAGGTCAGACAAGCTGAGTGTAATGTTTCTTGGTGTCCTGGTTTCAGCAGCGATAGGGTTAAATTTCTTCCTANTAGCTCACACAGCGGTGAGAGTTTTTCACAACTTTAAAGTGTGTGAGCAAATGTGACTTTTCTTCCCCTAACTGGCACCTTGCAGCCAGGGATGTGGCTATGGGGGTGATCAGAGCAGTTGCTGCTCTGGGGAAAACTTCTGAGGGATAGTGAACATATTTTTAGGTATTTAAAAGACATAACAACATAGAGGGAGCATCTGTCTAAGTAGGGCTTCTGGCAGTCATTTTACTGGGGAGAGCTTTTGAGGAAAAGCTGGCTTTCACTGAGAAACACAAAATCACAAATGCAAAGCCCCTCCCACTCTCATTGCCAGCGACTTCATTCTGCCACACTTATTTTACGGATTATACGAGATGCTCTTCAGGACGTTGGCAAAAGCAACAGACCATGGCTGTGGACGCTGTGGGAGATTATACTTTGCTTCTGTTTATGGTCTCAGATGCCTGCAGCAAATAAGCTGTTCCACCATTCACTGTCATACAACTCCACATCTTTAGTCCGTGTATCATGACAGGGCCAGGCTTCTTGAACACATGCCTCCTGGACAGCCTGGGGATATGACAAATACCCAGAACGCCTGTAAAGTTATAAATGCCAAACACCCCACAGCTTGAATTGAAGTTAATACATTTAAAGGAAGGGGTAGAAATAGCGCGACTAAAATTTTGTGAGATTTAGTTGGCAACGCCATGACACTGACCTTGCAATAACACGCCAAATCACTCACAGCTGGATGTGAGAGAAGGATCCATAGACTATAACTACAGAAGTTAATAATAAAATAGGCCAGAGACCTTTCTCTGACCTTGAGAATGAGTGACATATCACAGTTCACATATAGATAACTGAATTCAGTTCTTCCCCCGAAATGAATGTGGTCGCATTATCCATCCTGTCTGCTGGGACCAGCTTCAGGACCTTGCTACTCCTTAGATCATGACTGGGTATAGTCTGGGAATAAGCTGGTTTGTACAGAACAGGAAGAGGAATAAGAAATTAATAGCATTGGCTATCATATGGCCATGCTGAAGTCTAACCCTGAAGCCTAACCCTAAAACCTAGCCCTATTTAGTTTGCTAGTTTAGCATTAGTACAATAAATAAATAAATAAACAAATAAATGAATAAATGAATTTCCATCAGTGTGCACCCTTCTGTCCATGTGTAAATTGATCAGACCAATCTTTTCCAGTGTGTCATACAAATATTTCTGTTTTGCCTTCATCAATCATGTTACTTATAATTGATTTCTTAATTAGTCTATGCCAGCTCACAAAGTTTTTTGTGCTGTATTTCTCAGTCATACTTGTTTTCTCATGACCAATTCTGCCCACGCCAGGAATTACTATGTGAAATGCTCCTGTTTGGGCTCAGCCAGTGTTTAGACTATATGATTACAATGGTCCCTCGTGGGTTGGCATATACAAAAAAATTGTCTTGAAATATCTCTTGAAATGACCTTGCAGAGTTCTTTTATTTTTTAGGATAAATTTCCTCTATAGTTATATATTTACAATATAGTATTTATGAAGAACATCAATAAAAATGTCCTTGAGTTAAATGGATACTTGTTTATTATCACCCACTATGTTTTCTTTTGACGAATTAGGATGTAGAGCAGAATGATTTATAGCGCGTCGTCAGTAAGTACAGTAGATTATCTCCACTTGGAAGAATAATAAGAAAAAATGAACAAATGCATGCAATATTTTTCAGTATAATAAGAACTACTATTTAAATAGCTTGATTTAATCAGGCACAGGCTATCCTGATTTGAGATGAACACTACGTTCTTTCCTGAGGCGTGTAAAAAAAAAACCGTAACGTAAAAAAATGAAGCAGTAAAAGCATATCTCTCCTTAAGCAAGCACTTTTAAGATTTCTGGACTACTTATAGTCAGCTTTATACTTAGAACTAAATTGAGCTATTTTATTAAAAAAAAAAAAAAGAAGCTGAAGTACAACACTGAAATTATCAAAGAAAACTATTTAGGTTAATATGAATGCTTTTTTTAAGATTTCACAAATGAGAACCAGGAAAATGCCACCTTTTGGATTAGATTTGGGCTGAGAAATGTCTTTATGTCTAAAACTTAAAATTTTTATTCAGAAAGAAAGCTATTTTCCATAGAAGGAAAGCTATTTTCCATAGAATTAAGCTTAAGAATATTTCACTTTATAGATGCAATAGACACAGCACATTACCTATAGAACTAATTATCTCCAGGTGGTTTTCCACTCAACTTCTCTTGGATGCCCCTTTTAGGGTAATATAAATTACCCCTGAAGGTGCCTTATTCTCTCCTTCAACAGTAAAGGGTGGCTGGGATGACTAGGTAATTGGGCACTTAATTTCAGACAGCTGTGTTATGAATCCAACCCCCTAAGGAAGAAATAGCAACCTGTATATGCACGAAGCTGTGAATTTAATTTCTCTTCCTTCATGTTGTACAGGGTATTTCACACAAATATAATTGCGGATGTGGGAGGAAAATAATATTTGGGGGTGGGGGGGGAAGTCTATAGTTCCAACATTTTTCTGCTGTTAAGATGTATCTGTCAGCTGAATACTCACCTGGAGGAAGCAGGACTCCACTTTTTCCTTTGCACATTTTAAACTGGACCACAAGTAAACTCTAAATTTTACTGGAAGAAACAGTTGAGGATCTGTGGTGTACACTGTTAGTAGATTATTTGGAGGTCAAAAGCAATCAATTGCAAAGTCAGCAGTATGACAGCTATGTTACATAAGATGCAAAATACCTAAAATAGCACTATCACGAGGACACTGTGAAACTCTTGTATAGAAAAAGCTATATAAAGACAAAGCATTATTTATTTACTATGTTGATTCCACTTAATTTTGCCTCAATTTCTTTTCAAAATTAGGACAAGAAGCTAAGTGCAAGAAAAAAGCAATCCAAGCCATCTACTCTGAAGTCTTTCAGAGGAAGCTGTTTCTCTCCATTGTCAAGAGCAGTGATTTATGTTCATTCCTCATTATACAGACAAGTTTAAGGAGATGGGATCTAACCCAGAGCTGCTAGGATATAATGCTGATGGGTATAGGTGTGCCTGAATGTCCTTGCAAATGGTATAGTTCTCACTAAAAAGCAGCAGATGTTCTTCTTATAGCAAGCCGAAGATGATCTACAATATCAAACCTAATAAAGTTCTAATAAAACTGTACTCTGAATGGGTCTGATCTGCTATACAAGCCCAGGACATCTGCACAGTGCATACCCAGCAGGAGAGCTTGACAGGTGTACCACAACCAGTGACACCACAGCAATCTGCTATGCCCAGTGACATTAGCCAACATTTCTGCTGGGAAGTGAGCCCCTTATTCCCCTCACTAAGAATTAGCCATTTAAATAACTTTATACTCTGCTTTTATCCTTCCTTTTATTGTATTTTGGCTTCTCTAACAGCATCATCACAAATTCAGATCCATGATATATCTTTAAGAACTAAGCCAAGACAGTCTAAGGTAAAAGACATGGCAATCACAGCAGGGCGTTTCATACTACCTAGAAAGAAAAAGGGAGCTGCATTTCTCTTCTTGACTACAAACACTCTCATCTGGTCTGATTGAGATCCCTGCTTCCCCAGTCTCCTCTGCCTCAGCCGTGTGGGACTCATGAGAAACTCAGCCCAAACACACAAAAGTGTGCTTTAGTTCAGGACTCCAGAATCTATGTTGTCTTTGAGGAAAGCAAGTTTAAGGATTCATTTCTGCACAGCTGCTGCAGTGGTCAATGGAAGTTAGAAACTTATGTGGAAAAATTGTGCTTAGTATCTTTCCAGTGCTCCCAGCAGAGTATAGGAGAAATAGCACAAAAGCAAGGTCAGTGCCTGTGACTGACAAGATTCAATTCTCTTCAAAGAAAGGAAAAAGCAGAAAATCTAAAAAAAAAAAAAAAGAAGAAATTATATTTTTTCTATTTAAAGTCATGGAAAAAACACAAAGGCCATGATTAAAAACGAAAGATAGTTTAGAATAAAGTCATTCTAAGATACTTAAGAGTTAGAGTTGTCTCACCTCCTTGTATGTGATGGTTATTTCAGTAACAAAAACCACAAGGTTGGTCAGTCTTTCTGAAATCAGTAGGAAGGAATAGGTACCCTAAAGATGCACTTCATTGAACATGTTTGCCTTAGGACCACTAAATCTTCCAACATTTTACCAGATGAATTCTAAATCTTTTGTGAAGTTTCCAACAAAAAATTTGGAATGAGAAAATGTGTTGGAAGAACAGCCTTCCCCACAAAATGCCATTGTTTTCTTTGTGTCAATTCCAAAAACAAAAAACATGAAAAAAAAGTTGGTAATGGACTGAATTACCATCCTCTGAAACAAGAAAGGGCATCAGTCAGAGCAGCCTCCCTGCATGCCAAACATGCAGAGAGTGATGCAGCCAACCCCGAAGGAAGGCAACTGGGTGACAATATTTTGAGGGAATATTGGGCATGCAATGCATCTTCCTCCTTTACAGAACCTGATATTAATCTAATGAGAGACATTTGAAAGAAATAACCTTGGATACAATAAGATGCACTTCGTATTGGCTTGCTTATTGTGATATTTTCTTTATGACCATATTGGTTTCAGTTAAAAAAATTTTTTTTCTTTCTGGAAAACAGACCAAAGGAAAAAGAAGTAAACGTCTTGCTAGAAGACACTTGAGTTGTTATGAGGCCATCAGATTCAAAAAAGTATTTAGGATGAGAACCATCTGCCCTAGTGTAGGTCCCAACAGCTTAGGGGTTACATTCATTTTGCAGATTAAGAAATTTAGGCATCTTCATGCAGATGTCCAGATGAAAACGGGTTGTCTCACCTCTCATTATAATTAATAGATATCTAGTCGGTAAAGTCAGTGAAGTTTAGAAAGCAATGCACCTCACCTAAAACCTAGACAACTGGACAACTGTGGCAGGATTTAGTTTCCTAAATACAGACATCAGATGCTGCAGGCTATCCCAGTGTTGTTCCAAAAGGCTTAGGTTTCCCATAGGTCCTGCGTCACATCTGCCAGCCTTCCGCTGATGTCTTAGATGGGAAGGCGACTGAACCTACATGTGATCAGATTAACTGTTCCCTAGACTTTATTGATTGCGCTGACCAGATCTCTGCTTACTCTAATAGCGACCCAGACACCTGTGGCAGTATAAGCACATCAGACTGAAACAAATAAGGTAGTTACTTTGATATATTACTTTTCAAGACCTTCAAAACAGGCCTAAAAGGAAGTTGGTTGATGTTGTGTAGGTCTTCAGTCCTGAAGTGGTGACAACATGAAGATCACACAGCAATGGTGGTGTGGATGAAGCAGGTAGCCGAACATCATCACAGTTTGACAAGAGTATTTTCTGAGTATGGTATTGAAAATAGTCTTTCTTTTATTTTTTCTTTAAACCAAAGAGGAATCAGCATTTGTCAGGTTCAGTGGAGTTGGGACACAAGGAAAAAGTCAGAGCTGTGGATGTTCAAAGGTTTGAAGAGAAGATTTGATCCTATTGCCATAGGCTGAGGTACCTAAAGTTACCCATCCTTGATGCAATACTTCTCTCCAAGTCTCTCTTAAAGAATCAAAACTGACAAGGCATATCACTGGGAATTCATTAGGAAAAAAGTGGAACTGGAAGCTTGCTTAAAAAAAAGAACAACATGTCTCATGGTGAGCCCATCACTCAAGGAGAAGACAAGACTTCTCAGTGTTGATCATGGGTACAACAGCCCTTAGACCCAAAAGAGCTGTAGTTCACTATCATGAGAAAAACCAGTTTACTCTAAAGCAGTGTTTTGAATTTGAATATATCGTTACTATTACCTACATTTTTTCCGTTTTGCCCATGTGCTAAAATGGAAATTAAAAAAATCTGAAAGAAAAAAAAAAAATCTGCACTGAGAGATACTGAGAACAAGAGTTCAAATAAATTGATAGAAATTATGTTCCATAGCATAAACATTACCTTTTTTCTGCCTTCCACCACGAAAAAGGAAAAGAGCTGTTGGGTATTCAAGGTTTTTCAAGCCAAAAAATATTGGCTTCAGAGTGTGTGATGGGCTCGGGAGTATTCAAATATGATGCAAACACTCCAGCAAAACATGAATCACATATAAATTGGGAATGGAATTTCTGTGGCCCATCATCCAAAGCTGGGGTTATACTAGCTATTTTCTTGTTTAGCTCATTTTTAGCTACTAGCTGTTGCCCTCCTGATGACATCATTTTGCTGAGCTGAAGACGTACCATGTCTATTCAACATATTTTGCTGCTGCATCAGTGTGGCAGCATAGGAATTCATGAGGATGGGCAATTACTTTGACCTTACTGTGGTAATGGAAAATATGTCAAAAGTATTGATTCTACTGCTTTCCTATTGTAATTAAAGGGAATAAGCCAACTATGGCAAGTGGTTTTATCTGCACTAATAGATCATAGAATCATAGAATCATTAAGGTTGGAAAAGACCTCTAAGGTCATTGAGTNACAACCTCCCTTCAGGTAGTTGTAGAGTGTGATGAGGTCTCCCCTCAGCCTCCTCTTCTCCAGGCTGAACACCCCCAGTTCCCTCAGCCGCTCCTCATAAGGCTTGTTCTCCAGGCTCTTCACCAGCTTTGTTGCCCTTCTCTGGACACGCTCCAGCACCTCAATGTCCTTCTTGTAGTGAGGGGATGGTACAATGTGTTCTAGTACTAAATAAGAGCTTTACCTATTGTGATACTTGGGTGCTCAGATGCAATCAATAGTAGACTCGTTTTCATTTTAACACAATCCTAAAAGATTGTAGCACATTCTGAGTCGTTTAAAACCATTAGCTAACCAAACCATAAAGCAGCTCAAGGAGGAACAGCGTTATAGAAATGCACCTAGGAAAAATCAGAGTCAAGGATCTCTATGAAGATTGACTCCAGCAGTGCAAGGGCAAGGACAGATCATAAGAGGTGCTGGTACCTATGCCTGGATGCAGACCACTGTCCTGAACCAGACCACTTAGTCTGGTTCCTGTGAATGTGAGATGGTCATCCATGAAGTTTCAGAAGCTCAGCTTCCACAGTACTAGAATTGCTCCTGACACATACTTCTCAAAAGCCTGTTAGTTGCTAATGGAAACAGACTGAAAGATGCTACAAGGCAAGCATTAGCATCTTAATACACTGTCTTGACTCCAGCCTGGTTATATCCAGCCCAAAATTCGATTAGCAGTTCTCAGCTGCCAATCCGGTCAATGTGACAATGTGATCTATATAAAATGAGCTGAAGATTTCTGCTCAGTTACTGGTCAATGTGGAAGAATATAGATAATGAATTCTAGCTGGTATTGGAACTTTTAAAATCCTAATCCTAAAATTTGATCAGAATCTTATACAAATTCCATCAGAAGGTTCATTAATGTTTAGATGTCAAAATGGAAAGAAGGAGAGGATCTTGGAAAAAACAAATGACAGGTAGAGTCATCTTGTTAAGCTGCATTAGAGTCAGAAAAGAATGACATTTCAGAAGCAGCATAGTAGTCAAACAGACTGCTTAACCTGGGAGAGACTCTTTATCATCGTGATAAAATATCACATATATTCTCCTTCAAATGACTTCAGTTCATGGGATTTCAGTGGTACTATTAAAACCAATTTTACAGTAATACTTCTGGCACTCTGAAGTACTGTAAAATAAATTTTAAAAAGAGAAAAGATATAGAAATATATATTGTNCGTGATAAAATATCACATATATTCTCCTTCAAATGACTTCAGTTCATGGGATTTCAGTGGTACTATTAAAACCAATTTTACAGTAATACTTCTGGCACTCTGAAGTACTGTAAAATAAATTTTAAAAAGAGAAAAGATATAGAAATATATATTGTTCCTTTGCTGTTAAGAATCAAAGGCTCTATCAGACCATCTGTCAAGAAGAAAAAAATGAACAGACATAGGTAAGGCCTAAAGTAATGTTATGTATAGACATAACAACAGATCAAAAGGTCAAAAGTCCTCCTCCGCGCTGTTTGTTCAAGAGAAGGCATACCAGTTTCAGCAGTCAGCAGTACTTTAATGGAGTGAAGCAGCTAGTGTTATACTTAGCCACTTTTGCCCACTGCCCCACTTTAAATGAGCAAGTATCCACTCATAGTTCAGTTGACTGCAGTAGCCTTTGCCGTAAATTAGTGACGCAAACTTGGCTCCCACTTGCATTTTTTGCACGCTCAGACTGTTTAATCATCAGTCCCTCACCTTCCAGCGAGATTCTGAAAGGCAGGAATATTTTGATATGCCATAATGAAGCAGATAGCAGATCTCATTGCCCCAGGAAACTGGGAAATGGAAGTTTTAAAGAATCAAAGATGAGCTATCAAAGAGGAAGTATACATGTATTTCAGAAATATTCAGGGTTCTCATAGCATATGTTGAGTAATGTAAGAATAGATGATAAAATCTATCATAATAATGAAGAATAGATTTAAGAATAATGATAAACTAGATGCGTCAAGGCTTAAACTTCCACAGAGGCAACAAGAAGGCCTGTTTGTAGAGATGCCCAAAAGGTCTGATGCAAGGGATATAATACACCCAAGGTATATTATACAGCCTGCCGAAGGGTGCTTACCTTGTACAATGAATGAGCTGAGATGTATAGGCTGCTGTGGGAGGCACTAACAGGGTCTCCACACCACTTCTCTTTCCTGCAGGAGTTCAAAATCTTCCGTCTGCAGCAAAGGAAGCAGGGTAAGAGTGCAAAGTTACATCTTCCACTTGCACATCTTTTTGCAGGGTTCATATCTGCAAATGGCAAATCGATTTCAGCTATTACCAGGGGAACAGGGATTCACATCCCTCTTTTCAGCAGGGAATTAAATGCATCTCCACTGAATTTCAGATGGTCCAAAACCGTGCTTCATCAAGAGTTGCTTGGGGAAGCTAGAGGAAAACTAGCTTATTGAAGTAGCATTCAAAATCAGAAGATCATTAAGCATTAATTTAAAAAAGAGAATGACATTTATGATCTGATAAGTGTCAGCTCTAAACAAGATGAATATTCTTCAAAAAAAACTCACCCCAAAAACCCACCCCAAAACTCAGAACTTACTGTAAATGTTATATCAGCAAGAATTTGGTGAAGAGGATTGCATGGTTTGAGATTATTCTCTCCCATCTTCAGCAGCTTGAAAAGCATTAATGCTTCCTGACACTACTAGAAACAGCTAAACGGTGAGTCACTGAAACTGAATTTCATAGCCGAAGTAACAGGGAGTATGTTATACTGGGAGCTCTCTCCCCTTCACAGTAAATAAACAATAAACAAGCAAACAAACAAATAAAAGTCTTGCAAGTTATTTCATCTCTCATTTGAAGGGACAGCACTCAATACCACTCTTACAGGGTGAAGGGATCTTAAGAAAACATGAATTCTAGAGCAAGGTTAAGGCCTCTTTAGTTAGATAGAGTATCATCACAGAGCCTCTTTGTGTCTGAGAGTCGTACTCTGTGGCTGCAATACAAACTTCTCCTCCCACAGCCTGGGACTTTAATCAAGATGTCTTCTAGCCCAGCTATGATGGGGAAGTATACAGAAGCCCAGTTCCTTCAAGGGTGGGATAAAGTCATGGTCAGCATCGTGATGAGGACCAGCTTGTAGTGAAGGGAAAGGACTTCACTGTGGAAATTTAAGTGAGATAATTGGACATAAAGCCTCAAAAAGTGGATGCCAGTCAAGCTGGGGGCATACAGGACCACTCAGAGAGGAGGTGCAAACCATTTTGACCTATTCCTCTGCTTTTAAGAAGTTAGGAAAACCCTAGCAAAACATTTTGGATCAGTCATAGAATTAATCTCAATTCACTCTAAAGTTGTGATTCAGTTGCCTATAATGGGTATCCAAGTAATACTGAAAATCCCCATGGATAAATTCAGCATCTACATGGGGCTGACAGGCAGGAGACAGGACCTACAGGAGATTCGGAGCCTTCTGGCAAGCAGGTGGGGCACCCAGAGGGATACACTAGGTTATCTCAGATGGAACAAGGTGCCTATTTTAAGCAAATGAGTCCATCCATGCAGTACAGGCATGCATCTCTGAATTAGTCCACCTACCTTGCTGTTATGTTCAAGGCAATGAACAAAATGCCTTTTGTTTTAACAAAATTTTTGCATTGTGCTTCACCTGCCATGTCTTAGATGTCTACTTTAGGATGAGATAAATCATGTAACGAACTCAAGCTGCCTCTGCACAGACTGAATTTGGAGGTCTTTGGGTATGTGGCAAATGTATTCAACCAGATACAGGAAAGTTGATGATATATTTCTTTGCAATCTAAACGTTAATGGAGCTCTTACCAAGCTTTTTTTCTGTTTTTCTTTTGCTGGATGATACTCATGTCTCTCCAAATAATACCTAGTAAATCCTTTCTACCAACATCTATCAAATTTCTGAGTAACAGAAGGTGACCTTTTATTTTGGATGAAAGCATGTATTTGTGTTAGTTCAGAGACTGCTATTTCATAATGGAACTTAAGTCTTTATTAAAAATACCTTAAATAAATAAACTCTTCCAACAGTAACAAAAGCAAAGACATTTTTCTCATTATTTCACTGCTGAGGTACTGCTTAAGAGTTTCTTTGTGTACTCTTGAGACAGCTTTTCAGTGCTGGCACAGAGATCCCAAGGCATTCACATAACTCATCTGAAATAATGAGAATGGGCTACACTTAAAGTCCACCGAAATCAATGAAAGGTTCTTGGCTTTTAATGAATGAGGTATGCAGCACACAGCCAACAGGTAACGGATGTGTTCAGGCAACAAAGGGAGAATTCACAGCTGTTGATGCACACAGCTCTTTTGATAAAGCCCTCTTATGTGCTGGTAGTTTTGTGTTGAAGCAGGAAGATAGGATGCTACTTCTCCCTTTGTCCAAGGAGATAAATGTGACTCCAGAGCAACAATATTTTTGAAGTGATTTAGGAACTTTGAGGAACTAGGTGCCCTACTCTGTGTTCTGTCTCTGATCTCCTAAGCCCATGTTTTCCCAGATTTCTCCCCAAAAATCTGAGTCACTACCCAAGTAGGAGTCCTTTATCTACCAACTCAGGAAAAGAAGAATCATTTGTCACTTCTGCACTCTGTTGTGATCTCAGTCTGCATCTCTCAGGTGCTAAATCTTCCAGCTAAATCCCAAAAAAGACTTTTCCACAGGGAGTTTTGTCAGCCCTGATTTCGTTCATCCCTGGCTATTCCTCCTATAGAAGGGAAGGAGCTGAGATAGAAAGGCAGATTAAATAATCAGATACTTGCTGTGTATAGGAACAGCGGAGGCAGTGACTGGCTTTGGGTAGACTTCTTTAGGGGTAGCCACCACTAATCCTTCCTTGAGCAAAAGAAGCCATAGCCAATGGTCTTTCTACAACTCTGCAGTAAGCAAACTAGCAGAAGGACCATGTTATTTTGCCTCGGCAATTGTCTTCCCCTTTCCCACTTTGTGCCTCAAACCAGTTCTGCCCCAGGCTGTAGGGTATCCATAAGGCAAATGTTTTCTACTCATTGCACTCGACATGCTTTCACAATGTTCCTCACTTTAGTAAGGACTATATAGATATTTATAGGAATCACCATAGGGGATTTTTTGTGGGTCCAGGGTTCCTCTTGCTAATTTTTACTGACAACATGTGAATGGGAATGATACTCTTCATCCTTGGGCTTAGGAGTTACATGTAAGTGAGAAGGATCCTATTTTCCCTGTTTCAAGGGCTACATATAAGCTCAGTATGAAACAGTAGTTTGAAAGGGTGCAAAGCAGTCATGAAAGAAGAGCTGGAACACAGGATTCACCCACCAGATCAGTTTCCTAATCCTTAGGCTAGAGCAAAAGTTGTCAATATTTTTCATTTTGCAAATCCCTAAAAAATAACCCCATGGAAGAACAAAGTCGTGCCTGGGGAATTTAAGTAGGTTCGGATTTCTTAGTTGGCTTTTTCAGATCCCTGGGGTACAGTAGCTGGATCCCCTAGTAGACCACAAGCTGAAAAATATTGACCTAGAGCATAGTTTTCACTCTCACTTGTTCATTCACCGAACTAATCCATCATGATTTTTCACAGGAAGGAATGATATCACTATCAAGACTTGAGTGCTACCTCCCTTCCTAGGTTATCAAGTATTAGGAATATTTATATGGAAGGTGGGGTTTTATAAACCTACCGGCAGAGGAAAGAAACCAACTTCATCTCCCACCTCCTGTGACTAATGAAAATCAAATCAACATCTCACCCCAGTGTCCTAGCCAAAACAACTTTCTTCTCAGACTGAGATCTTTTCTTAAAATTGTGCATTAACAGAGCTCTTTTCATTGCATTATTAAATAGAAGAGGAAGATTGTTTTGCTATGTTTTGTGCTGAGTTCCTTGCAGAACACATACTGGATGAATCACTCAAGAGAGGTGTTTGGAGGAAAGCCCATCCTGCAGCTCTGCACTGGTTATAGGAGTAAGAAAAACAAATCTGTTTGGGTCTCACAAGAGTAGGACACTTGCAAGCCCACTAAATAGAAAAGATTAGGCATCTGTGAGAAAGCAACACCAAAAAGCTTGGCTCCTTTGGACTTAAACACTTAGGTGGGATGGTAAGAGCTTAAGCGGGAATTTTTAAGGATTATTTATACTTTTACAAATATAAATCACACCTATATCCCACTTTAAAGTACCTACATGCTTTTGTGAATCCAGTCAAAAGAGAGGGATTTGAAAATCCCTTGTCATTTGTATCCTTAAACTTTTACAGGTTTACAAATCTTGTCCAAAGACCTACCCTATTCCTCTGGATACATGCAATCTGTATCATAAAAAAACTCTAAAATTAAGTTTCAGTTGGTCAAGAAGAGAATACTTTGTGCTTTCAGCAAGCTAAGGATCGATTCTCAGTTAACAATAACCCGTAGCGTAGCAATGTAATCTGGGGTGAGTTACCCTGCCGTTGAGATACAATCAGCATAATAACCAACATAACACAATTTGATCACATGTTTATAATAAAATTCAAAAGTTACGTAGGAAAAAATGAACCTCCAAGAGTAGTTAAAAAATAAAAATAATTTTTACTTGGCCATTTCTTTAATGTATTTATTTAAAAGCAAAGTCATCAAATCAACAATCCCTCTGCTCTCTTGGTCATGCAGAAAGTACCTTTATGGGCAGTCATTTTGTCAGAATAAGTAAGGGGGGAAAAAAGGTTGTAACTAAAAGGGATATCAAGGTTAAAGCTGCAACAGGATAGAAATTTTTTCTAAAATGACTTTCTGAAGTTTCCCTTTTGGATGAAGTTGCCTTTTTTGCACAAAGTGGATCTAGATACCAATTGGAACAACTAATTTTGGGATGTGAGGGACTTCAGGAATACAAAACAAGGGTTTGTTTTTTTTTTCATTAATTTGGTTTCTGCCCCCTTCATAAATAAGTACTAATTGAACATGAGATAATTTAGGAAACACCAATGACATATGCTATGCAGAAAATTAGACTAGATGACTTCCGTGGTCTTTTTGATTTGATAATCTGTGAAAAGATTGTGCTACATACACACAGTGTTTGAAATAGTCAAGCATATGAGATAACAGCAATTCAAGAAATGTTCCAGCACTTCCTGAGGCTGGGAAATGAGAGCTCCTAATAGCATACGTTATCTGTCACACTATTTGGCATGTCAGATTTCTACACCCATCACATGATCCAGTATGTGTTTGGGAGCAGAGGAAAAAGTCTGATGTGTCAGAGATTTACAAGCTGCTTCTCTTCCTCAAATGCATACGTGGTAATACAAAGTACATGTGCTGTTAAGGTAGTGGGAAACAGCTGGAGTTATTACCCAACTCTGCCCAGAGTGCCACTAAGAGGAATATTCAGATGCAGTAAAACATCAAGAAGAGACCCATCCTGCAGACCTTACAATCAAAAAAAAGATTGAAAAACCTCTGTTGCATTAATCATGCCTTCCTCTCACCTATTGTCTCCCACTGCAGAAAAGACGTTCTCCAGATTTTCACAGCACCTACATATACTACCAAAATATTCTGTGGAATCAATCGTGATACGTGATCCTTGCCTAATGTGTCTGGAGAAGATGCTGACCTTCTTGTCCATACCTTTTTCAATCATCTATCTGGTATTTTCTGTAGAAAGTGATAAACTCTCCGTAGTGCTCATGTTGGTCTGAATTTCTGTATGAACATCCTCACACATCCTCGCTCTGAAGGGTTAATAGTTTCTGCTTGGTGAAAAATGTTTCTGCTGGGACTGAGTCCAGGTAAAACACTGGTTGCATTCCCATCCCACATTTGTTTGCCAATTGGCAGTACCTTGTCCCTCTTGGTTTATAATTATGCCAGATCCTGGCAAAGCCTATCTGTTCCAGGGCTTTACCCCTTTGTCCTGTTGCATCAGTTGAAGCTCTTCTGAAACTCAGACTGCTTCTGCTCCTACTCAGCACCCTCAGCAATTCTCCCACACATAGACGGATACTAGTCATGGCAAGTTGTTCCTGTCCTACTGTGTAACTAGGAAAAAACCCAGATCCCTGCAGTCTTTCCTAGTTATACTGCTGTAGACCCCTCTCACCCACTCCTCCTTAGCTCTTTTGATTTAAAGTCAAAAGTTTGGACATTAGGAAAAGTCACAAGTTTGGACATTAGGAAAAAATTCTTTCCTGAAAGAGTGGTCAGGCCTTGGCACAGGCTGCCCAGGGCGGGGGTGGAGTCCCCATCCCTGGAGGGATTTAAAAGACGTGTAGATGAGGCGCTTGGGGACATGGTTTAGTGAGCATGGGGGGGTTGGGTTGACCGTTGGACTCGATGACCTTAGAGGTCTTTTCCAACCTTAATGATTCTATGATTCTATGAAAGTTAGCTTAGATACTGATATCAGAGACTTCAGAATAACCATATAATGCCCAAACTGAAACCACTCAGGTATGTTTTCCTGGGCTTTCAGTCACTGTTTGCTCAGCAATATGAGCAAAATGAAGCAATATTAGGGTATTTAATTCCCTGATAAAAAGCCTACCACATGTATTGGTAATGACAATTAGGGTGGAGGCATAGCATGGGTCATAGCAAGTTCCTTCGTGCATGTTCTCTGTCAATATTTGTCCATGTGTAAAGACTAATTAGTCATTGCCATAGACGTTTAGCCCAGTTCTGGATTGGTTTTAAGGCCATTAGGGATTTTAAGAAAAAAAAAACATTCAGAATTTGAGAGAAAAATAAGAGGAAATTGGACATTTTGTGGAAATCGGAAATTTCCTGCCTCCCAGTTGCTACTGAAAAGAGAATTTTTTTTTTTTTTTTTTTTTTTTTTTTTTTGAGTCCCTGGTGGCTCCCTTGTATCCAGAGGTAAATGTTATTAGGATGGGGAATGTTAACACTACCAACTCCAACACCTATTTTAACGTCAGTTAGTAGTTAATCCTCCAAATCGGCTCTTCCTGTTTGTGCTCCATAGTGTTCAGCCCTTGACCTTTCTGTACTAACCAAATAACAACCATTAATTTTAAATTTATCAGTGTTGCTATAGCTACTAAATTGTGTATGCCAGCTAATATTTTGAAGAAATGAATAACAAAGATATAATATATACTTTACAGTGTTTGCTGTTATCATGACAATAAATTCACACGCCATAGCAAATAGTCATACAGCAATTTGTAGATAGGTATGATTTAAATTAATGGTGTTTATTTTATCCTTTTGGGTGGGGAACAGCACTGGATGACTTTGTAGGTGTCTTCTGTAGTCAAGGGTGAGAGATGGTCATCTCTAGAAAGTGGTTCACAGAACCTAAACTGCTAGCTGGGTAGAGAGAACCAAGGACGATTATTTTCCTAAATTAAGTGTGAAATGAGAGTAAAGTTAGGTGATATGAATAGTCCTCACCCCTAAGTGTTACACGTGTGGATATAGTGGATTGGAGACCTCAGGGAAACTGCTTGAGAAACCTAAGTGGACATTAAGTAGTTACATAGGAGATCATTTGAGGAACCTGAGTGGACAAAGGAAGAAGATATTTTCTATACAGTGAAAACACAGACCTCTTAAAAGCTTTCAAACAGTTGGGAGTACGGGGACTTGACTGTTCTACCTCATATTTCATAGTAGATACCCACACTCATGTGCTCTCTTTATATATATCTATGTAGCATACTTGCCCCTTACATACATTAAATAAATAAATAGATAAATAATTAAATAAATTTCTTTGCTGGCACAGACCTTCATATTGTACCTGTCATTTTCTGATGGAATTCTTTAGAAAATGAATATTTTAGCAGGCTGTTTTCTGCATACTCCAGTGACCATATGTTACATGCTTTAATTTTGGTTTAAAAGAGTCATTTTAAGTCTTCAGATCCATGGGCTTTCCTCACAGCATTCTGTCACAGACATTTCCACTTTCTCACAGGTAGTGCGTTAGGTACTAATTACACTCCGTCTGCAGTCCGGATGTTAAAGCATTGCTAATTTGTTTGAAATGCTGACAAGGAGATCTCTATAGACTTTAGCTTGATAACTTCATCATTTTCCAAGAGTTCAACAGAGTAGCTATTTATTGTGTTCGTTTTCTGTAATAGCACTTATGACTTATGCAAACTTTATAGAGCAAAGTGTATGTTAGCTCTTTAGCAGCTGAGGCATGGTAAGATAAAGCTCAATCCTGTTGCTAGCTAGAGGTGTTCCTTTTACACAAAATGTTTTTTGTGTTTTGATTACATAAAAATCACAATCATTGCATCTGCATGTACATAATTTTAATTGCATAACTATATATATACACTATTCTATTGCTTTATGATTCTGGTGATTTTTTAAATGAAGTTTTAACTAGAGGATAATGTCTAATATTCCTCTATTAGGAACTGAAACGACATCAGAGTGGTTTTCCTCAGAAATTTATTGATGTTGCTAGAGGGAATGGAAATCTGGCAGAAATTCTATGTTTCATTTCTTCTCCATACACCCAAATGTCTTTGACACTTACCTATTCATTCACTAGGCACAAAACAGGGAGTGTGCAGCTGCACAGCCACCAGGCTGAAAAATGTCTTGTTACCTGCAGAACGTCTGTTGTCACCTTGCTTCCATCTAAGACACCGTCGTTAGACCCACTGTCGGTGACCCATGGGCTGCTTCTACCCAAGTGCTGTTTTGATTTTTTTTCCTGCAGAACATGGGAAACAACTTTCAATGAAGGAAAAACAATCCAGAAACCTGAATTTCTCCTCTCACATGTGGCACAGAGGGACATTGCAGCTGCCACGACTACCACTCCCACACCAGGTGACTTAGGAAGGACTGGAGGCATGATTCATCATGACCATGATAGTCAAGGGCAGAAAGGAGATATGTACCAAAACTATTTTCTAGCTTGCACAGGTACCATGAACAGACCAGACCAGCAGAGAAAGAAGTTATTTCATTTATAGATAGAGAAGAATGCTCAAAGTTTCCCCAGTTAGAGCAAGGTCACTTCAGTCCTACATACCCAGTAGGAAGCCCACAGCAGTCTATCATACAAAAGGTTGGATGAAGAAAAGGTGAAAGGGAATCTCAGTAAAAAGAAGGATTCAAAGATACTCTTTAAAAGATGCCACATCATGATTTGAGAAGTTGCACTTTATTGATTAGCAGTCAGGAATTTGCTTATTCATTCCTCCCACATCTCGCAGAGCTTCTGCACAGATAATCATCAAATGTGGTGTTTTACAGACTTAAAGCCAAACCAATGCCTCCATGTAGAGCTGCTCATCTTGTTTTGTTATTCACCTAGAGCATAAATAATCTAAGCAGATGTCGTTGTTTAACCCCAGCCAGCAGAAAATAAACACCATGCAGCCGCTCACTCACACCACCACCACCACCACCACCCCTCCCCCCCACCGGAGGAATGAGGGAGAGAATTGGGAAGGGTGCAAGTAGGAAAGCTCCCAGGTTGAGATAAGAACAGTTTAATAATTGAAATAAAACAGAAGTAGAACAGCAGTAATAGCAAATGGGAACAACAACAATAACAGAATATACAAAGCAGACGATGCACAGTGCAACTACTCACCAACCGCCGACCGCGTGTCCCGAACCGGGGGGCGAGCCCCCCCCCCCCCTGGTTTTTATACTGAGCATGATGTCACATGGTATAGAATACCCCATTGGCCAGCTGGGTGCTCCCCCTGCCCTGGTGCAGCAGGGATCCCCAGCAACAGCCAAAGCCCAATGGGCCATTAACGCTCCTTTCATACCCAACAGAAACACAGCACACACACCCCCAAGCTATGGGGAGGAAAGTTAACCCTGTCCCAGCCGGAACCAGGACAGCAGATCAAGGACAGCTGTCATAGTGAAATATGGGCAGAGGGATTGACTTCAGAAGAAGATTTAATTTCTGTGCTCAATTATTAAAATGGATTTAGATTTAAATTTGAAGAAACGGGATCTGTTTCCTAAGGGTTAAAGAAGGCATTTACATACCTCAGTGCTCTTCTAGTTCTCAGATATTTTTGTTATTTGGCCTCAGACAATTTGCAAAAGGTGGGATTAATCATAATTGACTTCAGATATCTTCAGTGATGACATTTACAGCTGTTCACATTGATTTCCCCTCATAGGCTTATCATTAAGGTGCAAATCAGCTAATGTATACTGGCCATCTACCTTTCTATGAGATGAACTCTGTTCTTCAAGCTCCTTTTGCTCTCTGCTCACAATAAGGAGATCCAAGTCACAGTCCCATGAGAGTTGTCTACGTTGCAGACATCTGTATTTGGTCAGATGAATTTCATCCTTATCTCTTTAAATCATGCCTCTTCAAAGGAGGTTTAATAAATATAACTGCAATTAATTGATGACAGATTCTGCCCATGCTCTTTTTTTCTATCATGTCTCACCTTGCTCTTTGTTGTTTGTTCTTTTATATGTCTCTATGCATGGAACAGCCTTTCTGAATTAATTTAAAAGGTCACAGGTGTTTCTCTTTCAATAGCTCTGTCTGCTATTTTGCTCTCAGGAAATCAACAAAAAGATACTCTAAGTGTGTAAAGTATTTTTACCATGAGTATTATACAAATTCCCACCTTCTAGAGGGACAATCAAGGTTTATCACATTTCTTTGTAACTAAATCTTGAGGATATTATATTCATATTCATATTCATAGCCCAGAACATGACATTTGTCCTGATCCTGCTAATGGTTACACCTATGTTTAACTGTGCCTAGCTATGCAGACCAACGACTACCAACAACCTTGTTGTGCTTTTTATTCCCTCTTCTAGTACACAGAACATAATTACACTCTTTCCATTTTTAAGTTGGCAAGTGCTTTTCATTACTATCAAGCACAAGATGTATTGTAGAGTATCATGGCTGGATACAAGTGGAGAATTTCTGAGCACCCCATAACCGACTCGGGATGGGGTTGCTGGTTGTTCAGGAAATCAGAACAGTTGAACAGACTCTTCAGATTTCTCCCACCAAAGATACTGAGATGGGAAAAAAAGCAACAACACACATTTCTCAAGAAATAATGACACATGAGATACAATTCATGTGCCCCTACTTATTTACTGAGGTTTTATTATGATCTCACTGCTGTGCCGTGACCATCCACATCATTTACAACAGATAACAGGCCTTTTATTGTACTAGGCAAGTGCATCACCTCTACACTGGGCTGCCCTTGGCAGCAAAGGCAGCTGAGTATTTCAGACGGTGGCTCAACAATAGCTTTCTGCCCTGTAGACTTCATCTCACCCAAATTTAGTCGTCTATGGTTTAGATGTCAACAGCTGAGCAAATAACCTTATGCAATCTTCCTACTCATTGGAGACACATCGTTATTTTAAAATGTGAGTCATCTGCCCTGTTACAGAGATCTGCTTTAGGATGAGAGGATTTTCATCCTGGACCCTGTTGAATATATTAAGTAGACCTTCAGGAAAAGAAATTAATATCACAGTAACGAGCTCAGGTGTAGTTTGGGTGGGCAGGAGATGCCTCCTACAGACAGAATCTTTCCCCCAAGAGATAGTGCAGTTCTTTCTTCCTACTTTATACTTCTTTGTGCTGAAGCAGAATTAAAATGAGAGGTGTGGGAATGATGGTACATAAAGGCAGTGTGCTGCTTTTAAATAACTACATAGATAATATAAGTGTATAGAGTAACATGTTAGCCTCTTGGATGAATAGAGAAGAATGGATCACTAAAACTTCATTAAATGCACTGCTTGTAGCAAAATGAGGGTCAATGGCTGATCTGCTGTAACATAGATCCTCTTTCTCCCTCTTGAAGTGCACGTGTAGCTCCAGTAAATCTAGACAAGCAGAGATTCTTTTTTTTTTTTCTTCATTCTTTTCATGGTCTTAGTGTTGATTATTGCTTCCAGTCAGAACTATTGTATTGCCTCTCTAACTGTCGCAGTTAAAATAACAGTTGAAATAGCTTTTTAAGGCTGAAAGTTGGGAAAAACATAGTTTAGTCAATTTTGCTTACTCACCTAAAAAGGATGCTTAGCCTGGAAAGACAGACTTGCAAGAGGACAATGATAATAATAATGTATCCTTATGTACTCCTTTTATCAGGATGTTTACAACAGAATATAGGGATGAAATGATTTGTATAAATTCATCCTGCAGACTGTCAGAACAACCAAAGATAGAAATCAGCTCTCCTGAGTCCTTGGCCTGCAATTCTTTGTCCACTACATCATTCTGTACCTGTATGCTTTTAAGTGACATATAGCACCTGGGGATAGGTTTAAGTTCCCTTGTACTCGTCATGTTGAGCTGCTGCTCTCAGCTAATCTTCACTCATACTACACCACACAGCCAAAAGTTATTATGATGATCTTCAGCCAGCCTGCTGTGGACAGACCACATGCTATCCTGGACAACATTTAATCACAAAAGGTTTAATTAGAAGCATAATTCACTTCTACAAATTCTACAAATGGTATAGTCCTGATAGGGCAGGAGCTGAAATATGAAGAAGGCAGGTTATACCAACTAGAGAAACTTCAGAACCATGAAGGGCTAGGAACTTGCATGTAGGACCCCAGGGAGCAATTGTGGGAAGATATAGTGGCTAGCGAACACGTTGAGTACACTTGACTGAAATTTGTCCAATGGCTTAAACACCTTCAGCATTCAAATTTCTACCTTCCCGCTGAAGGACTATCCAGCCTGCGAACAAAGCTCATCATATCTCAGGTTGGCTATTTGGTGGTATAGATGGCAATCAGGTGAAGGGTAACACCAATGTTACCTGTGGAGTTGACTTTGCTCTGGTGGGAAAGGGATCAGGCTGCTGAAGGGGGAATCTTCTGGATGAAACAGAAAAGTAGGGCACTCAGTGTCCTAAAGTCTCCACAGTGGTTCTTTTACTATTAGAATCGCCTGCGCAAGCCCCTGGGGAACTTCTTTAGCCTGAATTAAATTCTGCCACTGCAAGATGTAAAGATGAGGATAAGAAATGGAAAACTTGAAGCACTCAACCACTCTGAAGAAAATTTTGACCAGTGTTTAGTCTAATTAAGGACAAGAGTTCATATTTTCTCAATATAAGTGACATTAAAAGAATAGTTGTTGTTTTCAGTTAGACCATTGTCGCGAATGAGTGGTTTAGAGGCCACTTAAGGACTCATCATCAAAGGTATTAGCAGAAATTTAGACAATAGAGATTTATAAAGGCGTGACCTAACAGAATTCGATAGCAATGTCACTCTATTACTTATTACACAGATGAAACATATAAAGGAAAATCATCTAAAGGTTTATATTTCAGGGACTATATGTGTTTGGCAGCAGTCTAGGTTTCATTCACAATTTAGCAACACTTAATTATCAACTAATCATTAACAAACTTTAGTAACGGCTAATCATTAACTAATTCAATATTTGCAAAGTGAGTTAGTCTACTACAATCAAGCTTAATTACAGATTATGCTTACTATTAGTTCACACACACAGAGAAACATATATATATATAAAAATATGCAGAAGGTACCTGTTAACAATTGTCCTCAATTTCAGTGAAGAAATAT
>VZTQ01014133.1:0-33425 GCA_013400755.1 Pelecanoides urinatrix
CCTCCTCCGGCAGCGCCCTCCCCACCCCGCCTTCCCCCTCCCCCGGGAGCTGGACCCCCGTCCGGAGGAGGGGACCCCCTGCGGGGGGCGAGCGGAGCGCCCCAATCCCCGGGCTGGGGGTGACCCCCATCCCCTGGCTGCCATCCCTGTGGAGCAGCTCTTCCTCCCCCCCGGGACCAGAGGGGACCCAGGTGCTGGCACCAGTGCTGGCATCGCTGGCCAGAATGGTTGCCATTATGGGGAGGAGGGTGTCCCTCCAGGGATGCTCCTCCACCTGCGTGGCACCGGACCCCCGCACCCGCCTGAGGCAGGAGCAGCCCCGGGCAGACCCCACGGCATCAGGGCAGCCAGACCCCACCGTGCCACGGAGCTGATGTACCGTCCCTGGTGACCTGGGGACAGTCTGGCCCAGGGCGAGCTGTCTGGGGTCAGAGCCCTGGGATGGCGTCTCTGCCGCCATCCCTCCCGCTGGCACCGCTGCCAGAGGCAGGAACGCTGCCTGCGCCTGGCAGGGCTCTCCCCTTGTCCCCAGCAGCAGAGCTGCTGACTTTCCAGAGCCGAACCAGCCTCTCCAGCAGCGCCGCAGCCCTGCCAGCCCCGCCAAGCCCTGCAGGGATCCGGCACCCATCCCGGCTCACACCGCCTCTGCACGGCGTCTGGCTCCACGCCGCAGGGACGTGCCAGCCCCAAATGCCGCCCCGCTGTGCCCTGGGCCTGGCTCCGCTCCAGCATCCCCTGCCCATGCAAGCTGGGCCACCCCAAGCCCCCACAGCCGGGAGCAGGCAGGGAGCAGGCCCACCCAGGGCAGCAGCTGACCCATGCAAGTTTGGGTCTGGGGGATGCAAAGCAGCTGCATGTGTCCCCGGATCCCTGTCGTTGTGTTCCCTCTCTGAGGGATGCCCAGCATGGCACAGCACCGCCGGGCCCCTGCTCAGCCGCTTTCCTCCCAAATTGTGATGAATCTATTTACACTGAAGCTTTACAAATGTGTGTTAGGGACGCATGCATCTCAATAAACGCGTTCTAATTAACAACTGATATTTATTCAGCCCACAATAAATAAGCTGTCGCGGGCAAACCAAGCGATGCTGCTTTTGAAGAGCAGCTCGACTCTGCCATTTATTCAGCCGACAGCCCCCGAGATGCGGTGACAGAGCACTCGATTCTCCTGTGAGTTGCCTACTGTAGTAATTAAGGGTAATTAAAGCAAGTGGGTACGACATATAACGAAACTTTTATAATTCCTGTTTATTGGACAATTATTCACCCCAAGCTGTTCTTTGTTTGTGGCCACCAACAGCAACAAAGCCTGTGCATGAGCACGAGTGGGGTTTGTGCATCTCTTGGGTGGGGGGCTGGGACCTGCCCTCGCCCCCAGCACGAGGCACAGCCCCACAACCCGGCCCCACAGCCCAGCCTGGCCCCACAACCCACCCCACAGCAGAGCAGGGATGAAGGGCAGCCTCATCCCTTCCTCTCAAGCCAGACCCCTTGCTAACACCAGCACAGCCAGCAGCTCCCAGGACCCTCAAATTCAGCTGTGAATCGCTTTGGGGGGTTGCACCTATCCCTCCTGCTGCTCTTCCCGTGCCTCAGTTTCCCTCATTTGCCAAGGTGCTCCCACAGGTAGATTGTCCCCAATCCAGTGGCACGAAGGGATCCCACCGGTCCCCGGGAGCATGGGGACAGCCACGGCATGGAAACCTCCGCTCCCTGCAGCTCCTGCTTCCCCTTGCTGTGCCAGTGCATGGGATCGGTGTCACTGGGGGAAGGAGGCCAGATCCTGCTCCCCCAGCACTCTGCTAAGGGGGGAGCAGTTTGCCTCCAGCCCGTGCCGGCATCCCCTGGAGCGATGCCGAGCTGGGGGATGGAAAGCAGGATCCTGCGGCCCCTGTCCACCGACCCAGCACGGAAAAAGCGGAGGCAAGCCGCGCTTCCAAGAAACAGCCGCGCTGGCTGCCAAGAAACACGAGCCGGAGCAGAGCCCGGCAATTTTCAGGCTGGAGACAATTTGCCTCCGACCCTGAGCGTCATGTGGCGGCTGCGGCGGTTGGGTTACCGCAGGGCTCCCCGCCTCCCGTGCCGAGCTCAGCCCCGGCGCTGCCGGCACGGCCCCCCCAGGGCCCCCCACTACTGCCAGGGGGTGAGGGCTGGGGTAACGCCGGCCGGACCCCGCCAGTTCGCACGCTGGCCCGGGCAGTGCACGGCAGGGAATTCCTGTGGCGAGGATTTCAGCGGTTCAGCATTTATTCCTGCACCGATTTGGGCACAAACCCCCCGATTCCAGCATTCGCTGGGAAGGAAAGAGCCCGCGGGGATTCTTTCCAGCTTGACGGGGCCCGTTTGTTTCCGCAGTGTTAAAACAGCAGTTTTGCCTCTTTTGGAGGAAGCGCTTTGCTGAAACACGAAGGGAGAAGCGGCTGGGGAGCCAAGCGGCAGAGCTCGCCGTCCCCCCGCGCCGCCGTGGGCTGCGCAGCCTCAGAGCCGTTTCTCCACCATTTCCGCCCCCCAAACTGAACATTTTTGGCACGGGGGCGGGCGGCTTGGCTCAGATGGAAGTTGCAGATGGAAAATGGCTCCAGAGCTCTCCGACCTACTCAGATCCCCCTGCACCCCCCAGTCACTGCCTGGACCCTCTGCACACTGCAGAATTGGGGGCCGTCCCCCCGTCCCCCCATGCCGGAGCACGCCGTGAGCCTGCGCCTCTCGCCTGGGCTCCGTTCCCTCACCACATATGGCGTCTCCATGAGTAATAAAAGCTGCTAATTGCCAACAGATGCCCCAGGAAACCCTGATGCTGCCTCTCGTGGCTGCGTTTGGCTGGGAAGGGAGAGGAGGGGAGCCGGGTCCGGGTCCCCCAAAGCTCAGGGCGGGGGGATTCCAGAGCGCGGCGGCTCCCAGCAACCGGAGCGAGAGGACGTGGCTGCTGTTATCAGCAAAACCAGCAGCCAGGCCAAGGCAGCGGGTGAGCAGCCCCGGGGGGGGGGGCCGGTACCCCTGACCCACAGCATCGCTCCCGGAGCACTGCCCCAGCCTCCCACCCCACACCCTCCGTGGGGCCGGGGAGCCACGGCCGAGCCCCACCGCAGTCCCTCGCCGTGCCCAGCCCTGCCACCCTCTCCTGCAGCCCCGTCCCCCCCCGGCGTGGGCAGCCGAAGCCCCCACGCTCGGGCCCGACCCCCTCCCTGTGCCGAGGCTCCAGCATCTGTTGCACAACTGGAGCTGGCACCAGCCCAGCGCTGGCAAAGCCGGGGCAGGAGGCGGCTGTGCCGGGCCCGGGCCCCCTCGCCTCCCCTTTCTGCTTTGTTGGAGGAGGCTCTAATGGGGGGGGAAGAATTCGGCCCCTTCCCTCGCCTCCTCCGCGGGCGGTTGCCCCCACCCTGCTCCCATCACTGTGCTGCAGCCCCCAGCCCGCTTCTCCCTGCACCCCAAACCTAAACTGGGTGGTGCTGGGATGAACTGGGTTATGCAATTAGCACTCCAGCCTTAAGGGACAGTCTGGGGGGCGAAGGCGAGACCCCTCCACTCTGGGGGCTGCATCCTGCCCCCGTGTCCCAGCATGGCTGCACTGGGGCTGGGAGCAGCATCTCCAGTCCCATCTCGCGGGCACCCCCCCTGCAGCACCGCTCCACCGCGGGCCCCATGCCAGTGGGAACCAGTGAGCTTCTGGCGAGACACTGGGAGGCCGAGGGAGCCGGCGGGAAACCACAGGGCTGGTGCTGCCAGGCGCGGGAGCAGGGAGGGGGTCACCGCACAGCATCGGTAGCACTGCCAGGCTGAGCCGTGTCTGCCCCCTCCCTCAGCTCTGCCTTGCCAACCCCCCCCCACCAGATGCAGCACCCCAAAATGCATGGTCCCCTCTTGCAGTACCCTGGCCCAGGACCCTTCCGCACCCCTTTTTGGCTCCCATGGGGGGCCCCTCTCCCATGGGCACGGGCACAGCTCACCCCTGGCAAGGGACCCCCCCCCAGCAAGGATGCTCGTCCCTCCCGGCCGCGCCGTGCCGGTGCCCAGCCGTTGGCGCTGATTGAGTTGTTGCGGGCGCTGGCAGCTCCGCACGCTCCCGCGGCAGGTTCGGTTAATGATGCTCCCCTTTAGCCTGCCTAATTTCATGCCTCGTCTCGCAATCACATCTCCATGGCCCTGGGCCTGCGCTGACGAGGACTAATTGATGCTGCAGCAGGGGAAAACGCAGCTGCCCAGAGCGGTGGGGGCTGGTAGTGCCCCCCACCCCCAGGACCCAGGGTGCTCAGCACCCTGCACAGCACTGCAGTGCAGGCAAGGAGCAAACCAGCACCTTGGAAGCCACTGGTCCAAACCGGGCAGCATCCTTTGCCCAGAAGTCTCGGCAGTGCCAGCATCTGGGAGCAGGGGGTCGCTGCCGGCCCCACGGCTCCCACCACCTTCATCCCTGCAGGAATGTCACCTGCCCGAAATGTGAGTGCTGGAGGGTGCTGCCCGCTCGCCTGCAGCCTGTGCCCAGCCTGTCTCGCCAAAACGAGCCCTCGGGGAAGGTTTGGTGGCTTCTGCCAGGGAGAAGCAATAGCCATCACCAGGGCACGCTTCCCACCGGCGCAGCCCTCCCCGGCGCGTTACGGCACGCTGCGGTGGGAGGGTTTTGGTGCCACGGTCCAGTCGAGCTGCCCGGGCACCTGATCCACACCACGGATTAACACTTAGCGGAGACCTCGTTAGTCCTAAGGTGCTGACACCCACAATGCAGAGACGTCCTCTCCCCCAGCACTGCCCTGCCCCAAGCTCGAGTCCTGCCCCTGCTCTCCCAACAGCTCCTGGTCCAGCACAAGCCAAGTTCACAGCCACAGCTGCTGGCCCCGCTGCCAGCCCCCCCCGTCCCAACAGCCTGTCCCTGCCTGTCCCCACCCCGGTGGTACCTGCACCGGCGCCGTGGGCAGCACCCCCGCATCGCAACGCCCGGCTCCGGCTGTGCTGATGCCAGGGATGCTCCGGCAGCGTGAGGCACCCCACGTTACGTGTCTCTGCAGATTGCGTAGTAATTGCCTCCGAAGTTACTAATTTGCTCATAGATTAATTACCATGTAATTTACTGCTCTTGGCTCCTGCGATAAGACGCTCATTTGCACGGCAGCGCGTGGGTGCGGGCTCAGCCCTGGCCAACAGAATCCTGTGGGGTCCGGGCAGGGGCACAGCCCAGGCAGGGAGGGGGCCGGGGGGAGCAGACAGACCAGAGGTCCCCACTGGGTGACAGTCACCCCCTCCCCAGCTGGACCCCCAACACGAAGCACGAGGCGGCGGCCGCGGCCCCACGGCACCACAGAGAGTGAACTTTTATTTCCAACAACGACAGCACCTGCCCCGTGGGGTGGGGACGGTGGGGAGGGCTGGGAGGGGGCGGCCAGGGGACCCCGGGGGGGGCGAGGGCAGCCCAGCCCCGGGGGCGGCCGCTCGCGTGCACACGGTGCACGGCGTGAAGAAACATCCCGGTAGAAAAGAACGAAGATCTGATGGCCTCGATGGCCGGTCCTGCCCCGGGGGGTGCAGGCGTGATCGGTGGGTGAGCGTGGGGGGGTGCACGTGTCCCCTCCGCACCCGCGTCCGGAGGGTGGCATGGAGGAGAAACCGCACGAGGACGGGCAGGAGGTGGCTGCGGCCGGGGGGAGCACGGTCCCTCCCGCGGGGATGGCTCCGACCAGGCGGGGACCCCCCGCAGCCGCCAAGGGGGACAGAGCAAATCCAGCGTCTTGGCTCGTCCTGCCCCGGGAGGATGGCGGCGGGCGCAGGGCTCACACCTCCGTCTGAAAGTCGCCGTCGGCTGCATCCAGGCCGGCGCAGGGGCCCTCCCAGTCCGCACAGCGCAGCTCCAGCCGGTCCCGCTGGGCGCTGGGCAGGGCGCCCAGCGTCATCGCCTTGAACGTGCTCCACGGCTTCGGCGGCGCGGCCGGCGCCTGCGGTTGTTGCTCCTCGGGGCTGGCCGCATCCTGCGGGGCGAGGGGGAGCTGTGGCAAGCGGCCGGGGTGCGTGGTGATGCTCTGTCCCACCAGCACCCAGCCCTGGGGCACGGTCACCCACCGGCCCCACTCAGGATGGGGTGGATCAGCCCCAGGGGGGGCTCGGGCACTTACGTTGGCCGTGCTCTTCTCCCCGCCGCCCGATGAGACGCTCCACCGCTTTTCTCGCTGTGGAAATAACCACAGCGCTCAGCCCCAGCATCCTCCTGGGGCTGCCCCATCTCCCCCGTCCTCCCCGGGATGCCCCGGGCCATGCAGGAGGAGGTGGAGGGGTGTCGGGGAGCAGACCAGAGCAGGATGGGGCCCCCAGGACCTCACCTTGGAGGAGCCGGCAGCCGGGGCCCGGTACCGGTCCAGCGTGTGAAACTTCTGGTTGAGCTCGTGGTAGAGCTCGGAGTGGCGTTTCCGCGTGTGCATCACCTTCTGCGGGGCGAGAGCGGAGCCTGCGGCCATCGGCATCCAGCACCGCCCCGCGCCCCTCGGCACACCCCCCCTTCCCATCCCCGTCCCCCTCCGCCTTCCCGGGGCACCCCGGAGGAGCGGCAGAGCCCGCTGCAACACTCCCGCTCGGCGCTGGCGTTTTAATCAAGAGCCAACGCTCGTTATTGCCTGGTATAAAACTCCTCCGAGCTTGGCTGCTGCTCCGCTGACAGCGAGCCAGAGGGAACCGGGGACAAGGTGGTTCCCTCCCCGGATGGGACCCGACCCCACGGCGGGCACCGGTGACAGGCGCTGCCGTGGCGGGGCTTACCTCGAAGTCCAGATCAGAGTATCGCAACCTCTTCCTCTGGCAGGGGACGCGCAGGGCGCAGAGCAGGAGGAGGAGATGGAGGAGAAAAGGGAAAGGTCTTTGGAGGTCCGGGACGTGGGGGGAGCAGGGCAGGGGGGGGAAGCTCATGCCAGCCCCAAGCCGTGCCACTTGCAGGGGGCAGAGCCCGGCTGCAGACACGGGGCTCCCAGCCGAGCTGGGGGACGTGCAGCTTATCCACCGCGGTCCTGGGGTGAAGGCAACCCAAAGGCTGGGATGCCGAGCAGCGAGCGCGGGGGCAACTCATGCAACCCTGCACGCGCGCACATGCCCACGCATGCTCTCGCACGCTCGCCCAACCCTCTCCCTCCCCACACTCACACACCAGCCCCCCGCTCACCTCCAAGGACCCCACTTTCATGGCGGAGCCGGGGACGGTGCGGGGCATGGTGCGACTGCGTTCCGACAGCTCCGAGGCCAGGATTTGCCGCACGGTGGGATGCTGCTTGAACTGGAGGCCGTAGGGGGCTTTCACCGTCCCGTAGGGCTGGTTCAAGTTCACGTTGATGTGGTCCACCGCGACGAAGCCGGGGTAGGCGTCCCCCTCGGCCACCGGGCGCCCTGTCCCACCGGGCACCCCCTCCTCGGCGCCGGGACCGAGGGTGCCCTCCTCCCGCGGGAAGGGCTTGAGGCTGCCGGTCCGGCGGGGCAGCACCATGTAGTCGCTCTCCCGCGGGGGCTCGGGCGCCCGCAGCCAGCCGTACTCCAGGGGCCGCAGGCTGCTCTCCGTGCACAGGTAGACGGGACCCGGCGTCTCCAGGCTGAGCTGCTGCGCCGGTGGGTCGCCCAGCTCGCTCAATCCTGCCACCACATTGGGCGTCATCTTGGGGACCTGGACCAGGATGCTGGAGGGAGGGATGTTCCCTGGCAGGCTGGAGAAGCCCAGGCCACCCTCCGAGGTGGTGTTGAGCTTGGGGTCTTCGTCCCCATCCAGGGAGATGCGGGACAAGGTGCCGGTGATGGTGGCGGGGTTGCAGGTGTTCACCTCCTTGAACAGCACTGCGGGCAGGGAGCGGGGTCAGAGCCGGCCCCGGGGGTCCCGCGGGAGGGCAGGGAGGCTGGACCGACCCCCTGCACACACTGCCTGTCCCTCCCAGGCAAGGCACGGTGACATCCCCGTCCCCAGCGCAGGGGGCAGGGGAGACCTCACCTGTCTGACACGCCAGGTCAACGTCCTTTTCAAAATCTGTCTATAAAAATACAGAAAGAGGGGAAAGAAGAGAGAGAGAGGAGAGAAAGAGAGGGAGAGAGATGGGGAAATGAATGCATCTTGGCCAGCACGGGGAGCAGTGGGGTTTGCAGTGGGGACCCTGCCCCAGCCGGGGCGAGCAGCCCTGCCCAGCCCGTGCCGGCGCTGCCGCAGCCCGTGCCGGCGCTGCCGCACTCACCAGGATCTGCACCTGCCCGTTCTTGCAGGAGTCGGGCGAGTTTTCATTCTCCTCGCTCCTGCACCCCCCCATCTGACACTTCACCACATCCTGGACCTGCAGGGACAGAGCCGGTCACGGCCCCGCGGCCAGGGGTCCCCCCCAGCACCCCTCCGGGGCCACCCCACCTCTCGGCGCAGGAACCCGTGTATGGTGATGATGACGAAGCCCTGGACGGAGTTGAAGACGGCGAAGAGGACCTGGAAGAGGATGGAGCGCCGGTCGGTCATGGCGAGCACGGCCGACATCCAGGTCAGCGCCAGCAGAGGCAGGACCACGCAGGAGCTCCACAGCGATGCCCTGGGGCAGGGAGAGAGGGGCCGGGGTGAGCCCGCAGCGCCGGAGCTGCCCCGTGACAGCCCCCCTGAGCATCGCCCCCAGCCCCGCAAGCGTGGCCGGGGCTGACCGTGCGTGCACGGCATGGAGACCCGAGCCCGAGCACCCTGCAGACGCCGTGTGCCCCGCCAGGCCCCCCCGCTGTCCCCTCTTCCTCGGCGTCCCCAAGCCAGCGCTGGCTGGGTGCTCGGGGCACTGCCTGCCTTACGGCATGGGGGCCCACGGGCTCCTTTCTCCCCCCGGCACAAGCCCAGGCTGAGCCATCGGCACCACCGAGCCGGCCCGGGCAGGGCACAGCCATGCATGTCCCTGTCCCCGCACAGGCAGCACAGCCAGCAGCGAGGGTGCTGGGGGGACGTGGGGCCGCTGTCACCCTCCCACAGCCACAAGAAGAGCAGAAAGGGGATTTCTTTCTTTTTTAGCAGTGAATTTTGGGGCTGCTTCTATTGCAACTAAACCCATGGGAGCAGGGACCTCGGCTGGCCGGGGTGGCAGCGGTCACAGCCCAACCCTCTGGACACGTCCCAGCCAGCACCCGAGGGGGCTCACGTGCCGGGAAGAGGGTCCCGGGGACACCCCCGAGGCCGGGCCTGCCTGTGCCCCATGGCGTGGTGCCCCTCACGCCCTCCCCTCTCCCAAGCCGCCCCGGGGGGAAGAGAAGCCGAGCCCCCCGCACCCCAACCCCAGAGATGACGTGACCTGCGGGAAGCCATGCCATGCAGACGTGATGGCCGAGGTGGGGCACGCGCACCCCACGCCCGGCGCCGCCCCGAGCACACAGCCTTCGCCCTGCCCACGGGACCCCCATCCTCCCCGGGGTGATGCCCGGAGCCCACCCCCCCCCCTGCTCCCCGGGGTCCAAGGCTGTGCTCAGGGCGGGGGGGGGGGGGTGAAGCGGGCGCGTGGCGGGCACTAACATGGCGCTGCTGGCGGTGGCGGAGGTCATGGCCGCGCTGGACACCACGCCGCACTTGGTGCATTTCAGCAGCAGGTTGCCGCAGTGGGGGGGCTTGGAGCTACGCACCCACCACCCCCCCCCGGCGCCCCGCGGCCAGGACCGGGCCACGCGGGGAGCAAGGCCGTGGGAGAGCAGGATGGCAGCGATGGGGAGGGGGGGACAGACAGGTGGATGGACAGACGGATGGAGGGATGGATGGACACAGGCAAAAAGCATAATGGGAGAAGGAAAAGAGAAAGAGAGAGAGAGAGCCGGGTTAGTCGAGGGCGGCAGCAGTTGTTAATGACGAGCAGGGGTGGCCAAGCGGCAGCGGGATGGGGCGGGCAGGGCTCAGCCCCCTCCGCTGGCGGCAGGGAGGGGGGTCCGCAGCGTGCGGCTCCCCCTTCCCCAGGGGAAGGTGTGGGGGTGAGTGCCCCCCAGCTACCGCCCCTCCAGCAGCCCCCAGCAAGGAGCTGTGGTTGCCCTGGGCTTGGTCCCCGCCACCCACTGATGAGGTGAAGTCTGCCCCGTCCTCAGCCCGCTCCCGGAGGAGACCCCGTGCCACGTCCCGCGGCGCAGCAGGGCAGGGTGCTCCGCGCCGGCCCCAGGGACAGCCCCGCGGGGTGCAGGGCACTTACCCAGCTCGCTGCTTTTTGGACTTATCTGAAATGCCATCGCGGGACATGAGCTTGTTGAACACGATGATGCCGACCAGCATGTTCACCTTGGGCAAGAGCGGTGCCAGCATCAGGGCCAGGCTCGGAGCCCTCCCCGAGCCGGGGCTGGCAGGAGCTGCCCCACAGCAGGGTGGGTTTTGGGGGTCCAAGGCTGGGGGTCAGCTCACCAGCACGATGACAGCAGCAGGTCCCACGAAGGCGTAGAGCAAACCACCCTCCAGCGAGAGCCAGCAGCTGCAGGGGACCGTGGCGTGTCAGGGGCTGATGGCAAGGGACATCCCCTGTCCCTGTCCCCTGCTCCCAGCACTGCTGCCAGCCCGGAGCGGTCCCCGTGCCCAGCCCTGTGTCCCCCTGTCCCCACGTACTAGCTCGCCGTCCCGTAGCCTTTGGTCCGCGTGAAGCCGACGGAGACTGCGACCACGAGGGCTGGCAAGCCTGGAGAGGGGAGATGAGGCTGGAGCTGCAGGGGGGTGGCATCGCTGTCCCCCCCAGCATCACTCCTGTGCCAGCCCCCATGGATGGGGACAGGGATGGGGCCCTTCTGGCAGCTCCCCACGGTCTGGCTGGTCAGAGCGTGCCACGTCGAAGGGACCAAGACACCTGGCTCTGCTTTCCTCCATTGTGCCTCAGTTTCCCCTTCTGATAACCCTGGGGGGTACCAGGGAGGGGCGCGCGGTGCCTCCCCTCCACCCCGTCCCGGGACCAGTCCTGCCAGGCTCTTACCCCATCCCAAGCACAGGAAGCGCTTCCTGACCAGGCGTGTCCGGATCCGGCCGATCACCGCCAGGTAGGACTGCCAGGCCTCCGTCAGCACCCAGCAGAAGGAGGAGAGGAAGAAGAAGTGGAGGAAGGCGGCCGTCATGGTGCACACGCCCTGCGGGGACGCGGGCACCTCAGGGGGAGGCATCGCGGCACCACCGCGGCCACGCGCCCGGCACCGTGGCGGTTAAACTTCCATGCCCGGGCAAGGTTTGTGTCAAAGCCACCAGTGCAAAGGATTTAATCCCGAGATCAAGTTAATCCAAATCCAATCTGCTGCTGGGAGCCAGCAGGGACGAGGCAACCGGCCGGGAAAAGAGGGCTCGGACCTCACTGCAGCCCCCGTGCCCACCCGGGGACCCCACAAAGGGGGCACGGTGATGGCACCCACCTTGCTGAGCATCTGAGATTGGCCCACGAGGATGAGGATGTTGGAGGCCAGGATGGAGACGCAGAAGTTGAGCAGGATGATGGAGCGCTCTGACTTGATGAACCTGCAGGCAGGAGCAGCGTGGGGCCGGGGCGCCAGCCTGTTCCATGTCCCTGTCCCATGTCCCCCGCATGCTGCCGGCGGGCGGGCACTGTCCTGCGCCAGGGACAGTGCCAGGCAGCCCGGGCACCTCTCCCACCCGGCTGCCACCTGGGTTATTCCCTTCCCTCCACGTTGCATTTAATCACGTTGATGCTGAGCCTTTGCTCGCGCCGTGCTCCCCTTCGCCGCCCCCTCCCCATATGGTCTCACGCCCCAGGTACCCCCCGGGGTCCCCAGCTGTCCCCGGGTCACCTCCAGAAGGCAGCGTAGATCACCAGCAGGGTCAGCAGGGCCATGCAGGAGACGGCACAGCCGATCATCAGCGGCACCGACGGGGTGCCCGAGGGGTCCATGGCCTGGTGGGGAACGGGGAAGTGGGGGAGCCGCTGAGCCCGGCCCCCCATGGCTGCTCCCTGCCAGCCCCCTGCCCCCCACTGGGCCCCTCCAACCCCTCCAGTTGGGGACCCCCGGGCGCCGGAGGGGGTCGGTGGCGGCAGTGGCGCAGCCAAGGCGCCTTCCCGGGGACCCATGCCCATCTCCATGCCGACGGGGGATGCGGGCGGAATAGCAATGGGGTGGGGGGATGCCTGGGGCCGGGGTCTGCCCCCTCCCCTCCTTGCACACAGCAATGCCCCATATCGAGCCCTGTCGACCATGGCAGCCCCCTGCCTGCCCCAGCCCACCCTCGGGGTGCCAGGGGGTGCAGGGACCCTTCCCTTGGGTGGTGGGAGACACCCCTCCTCATCCCCCCGGTGCCCACCCCACCCTGCCGAGGTGCCTGCAGGCAATGCAGCCCCTGCCCATCCCCATCCTCCCCTGGGACCCCCACCTCAGCCAGGCCCCGGGGATCACCCCCCAACCCATGGCCCGTGTCCCCAGCAGGCTCGTCCCTGTCCCCGTCCTGTCCCCTACCAGGTCTCTGGGCAGCTGGGCGAGGACGGCGAAGGTGGCGAGCTGGCGGCACTGGCATTTGGTGTGTGCTGGGAGGGTCTCCAGGGTTTGGCAGCTCTCCGTGTCCCAGTTTCCCAAGCCAGCATCCCTGATTAATGGGGAGAGTGAGGGAGAGCAATTTGAAATGATCAAACACGCAGGCAGCCCCTCGCGCCTCTCCCGAGTTAACCCTTCGCTAGCCCCTGCCTGGGGGGGGGCACTGCCAGGGGACAGGTTAATCCCCCGAGCCCATGGCGGGGGGTGAAGCCATCCCTGCCCCGCCTGCCCTGGTGCTGATCCCCCCGGGGAGGGGTGCAACACCAAAGCTTAATTTTTAATTATCCCACCCAGGTTTGGGGGGGGCAAACGGCAGAGGGAGGGGGCCAGACCCAGGAGGAGGGGTGGTGGGGATGGAGGGGGGCGCCGAGGCAGCGGCGGGGCAGGTAAGAGCAGTCCCAGGGGCCCCCTGGCACCCACGTCCCCCCCAGCACGAGCCATGGCTCACGTAGCAGAGATGTGCTACCCCCAAAGCCAGCCCTGCCCGGGAGCGGCGATGCTCCCCTCCTGCCACGGGGACCCCTCCTGCCACGGGGACCCCCCGGGAGGGAGCTGGGAGGGGGTGTCTCACGGTGATGCTGGCCACGCATGGAGAGAGCAGCCACCGCTCCCAGCAAGGTGGGGAAACTGGGAACTGGGTCTGTGGGACAGCTGGGGATGCAGCTCCCCTGGGCCAGGCTGAGACCTGCCACACTCATCACAACCACACGCCTCCCCGTCAACACGGGAGCTGTAGTGGAACCAGTGACCCCGAGATGCAGAGCACCCACGGGCACCTGGGTGGGGGGGCCCAGCAGTGCCCCCCGCTCCCCCCGCCGTGCCCTACTTTCCCTCGCTCCTGCCGGAGCGCCGGGCTCCGCGCTAACAAATTGCATCTGGCAGGCTGGCAGCATCCGTCCCCGGCGTCACGTGGAGGCAGATCGATCCCGTGGCAGCACAATTCACCCGCAGTCAGAGGGGCTCAGCCCCGGGAAGGGACTGACCCTGCTCCCCGTCCCTTGCCGCCACCTCCCCAGGTGCCCGTGGGTGCTGGGACAGCCCAGCCCTGCCACCCAGCATTGCCCACCGGCGAGGGCATGGCCGGGGTGTCCCTGACCCCCGTCCCCCACTCACGTCCTTGAGTAGTCCCAGGTGACGCACTGCGGGTGGGACGTGCCCTGCGGACAGAGGGACAGGTCAGTGCTTTGCCCCCCCACCCTGCTCCCACCCCCAGGAGGGTGATCGGCCCCTGGGGACCTGCCCGGCTCCCCCAGCACGGAGCTGAGTCCTTGTGGCCACCAGCTGGGAGCTGCTGGCCCCTGCCCGGCTCTCAGCGCCCGGGGGTGAAGGGGCTGGGACCGAGAGGTGACACGGTGACGGGACAGGAGAGGGACACTCACGTTGATGATGTGGGAGAGCTCCACCAGGACGAGGGGCTCCGCAGGCTTGGTCGGCGGGCGCACCGTCACCATCAGCACCTTGGAGGTGACGGCCAGGGGGGTCCTGCAGGGAGGGGCACCGGGCTGTGACAGGGACGGGGACACGGTGCGGGAGACTGCGGGCAGCCCCACTCACCTGGGCGGAGGCAGGATCAGCCCCAGCGTGCGGTACAGCACGGCCCCGATGACGAAGTGGGACGACTCATCCGTTTCTGCAGAGAGAGGGGATGGAAAAGCGGCGCCGTGATCCAGCGCCCAGCACACGCGTGGGCTCAGCGAGCACACACATACACGTATGAGCCCACGCGTCTGCCCCCGACACGCGTGAGGGAACATGCACCCCCTCCCCAGCACAGGCACGGCACACACGGACACACGCAGGCACGTGGGCTGGCGGGAGGCTGCCTGCACACTCACACACGTGCACTCCCAGATGTGCACACTCACACACGCGCAGCCCCAGACATGCAAGCTCCCATGTGTTCACATGCACACACATGCACACTCCCAGAGTCGCACGCTCACACGTGCACAACACCAGACGTGCACTCACACACATGCACACACATGCACACTCCCAGAGTCGCACGCTCACACGTGCACAACACCAGACGTGCACTCACGTGCATGCTCACACGTGTGCACACCCCTGCACAGCCCCAGGTGCACACACACGCGTGCACACACGTGCAGAGCGTGCTCGCTCCCGCGGCCCCAGCCCGGCCTCACCGGCGGAGGCGAGGCTGAGCACTTCCCTGGGGATGAAGAGCTTGTCCTCGGAGCTGCGGGCCCAATCCTTCATGCCCCGGCGGCCCTTCATGGGGAAGTTGATGTCGCTGGAGACGGCGGAGACGGGCTCCCTCTGGATGCTGATCACTGGCAGGGCAGAGCAGGCGTCACCCGCCGGCTCCCTGCGCCCGCTGGGGCCCCGCGCCCGCCCCGCCGCTCACCCAGGTTGTCGGTGACGATGAGGGAGCTCTGGAAGGCCTTCAGCGCGTCCCCCACCAGGTGGATGAAGTCCTCCACCACCTTCATCAGGTGCACGGAGCCAGGCGAGACCTGCGGGCGAGGGAGCAGCTCCGCAGCCGCTGGGACCGCGGCCCCGTGGTGGGGACATCCCGGCCGCCCCAGCCACCCACCCGTGCCCTGTGTCACTCACCTGCTGGGCGTCCTCCCACTTGTCCCGGTTCTCCACGTCCACCATGTAGCTCACCACCTGGAAGAAGCGCTGCGGGGACGGGGCTCAGCGGGGCTGGGGTCCAGGGACCGACCACCGCCACCTCCCCGGAGGCGTCCCTCGCCGTCCCCTGCCCGCTACCTGCACGTCCTCGGAGGACGGGGTGTAGGTGGCCCTCTTGAAGGTGTCGGTGACGTTGCGCAGGATCTCCACGGAGAAGAGCAGGTCCCCGCTGTAGTAGGTCTTGCGGGCCATGAGCTCCAGCAGGCTCCGCACCACCTGCGACATGCCCTCACCCGCCAGCACCCGCTGCCCCTTGGCCAGGTGCTCCCGCAGCTTGTTCGGGGGGGGGACACCAGTGTCACTTGGCCACCAGCACCCTCCCCAACAGTGTTTCCAGGTCCCTCGCCATGCCCGCAGCCCGGGCGGTGGGGACACTGCAGAGCTAATTGCACTAACTGGGGCAGCAGCGGGACATGGGGGTCTGGCGGTTCCTTCCCACCCCAAAAGCCATTTCCCGAGGACACAGGAGCACAGCTCGGACTGGGGTCCCCTTTCCCAGCCCTGCCCGGGGAGCCCTGCCTCAGTTTCCCCATGTGGTAGCCAGCCGGTGAAGCAAAGAAGCTGCTGGGTTTCCCCAGGTGACGGCAGGGGCTGGGGACGGGGCAGACACCCCACGACGGGGAGGGGAGGGTGGGGGGGCCCGCGCCAGAGCGTGCACCTACTGAGAGATGCAAGTATCGGTACTCGTGGGAGATGCAGCGGGCGAAACTGGGCACACCCCAGTAAGCGACGCCATGGGGGCTCAGCAGGCACCGGCGGCTGGCGGACCCTGCGCGGGAGAATCAACGTTCGATGCCAGCACGGGAACGGCCTCCCCGGCACCCCGATGCCACCCGCCACCCCCTGCCCTGCTCCGGGGCATGGAGGGTTTGGGGGTGCTCGCCCCGTGCCCCTCACCCGTGGCGTTGGGGGGACATTTGTTGTAGATGATCTCCCCGGCAGCCGTTTTCTTCCAGGTCATCAGCATGATGTACTCGTCCTTGCACATCTCGTGGTAGGCTGGGGGGCGAGAGCGGGGTCAGGCGCAGCCCAGACGCAGGGTGATGGGCACTGGGGGGCGGGGGGGGGTGCCCCGTACCTGGGCACTTCTTCTCGTTGCAGGTCTTCACCTCCTCGCCGGTGCCCTCGCAGGGGTAGCCCTGCACGCCGGTGCCCTCGCACATGCGGAAGCGGCGCTGCCAGCCGGTGTCGCAGGTCTTGGAGCAGAGGCTCCAGTGGTTCCAGGGGCCCCACTTGCTGTCGGCTGCGGGGATGGGGACACCGTGGGACACCTGGTTCGGCACAGCCAGCAGCACCCGGGGAGACGGGGATGGGCTGATGGGCGCCAGCGGCGGCTGCCCCCCGTGCCATGAATTGAAAGTTCCGCAGGGTATGAAATCCATGGATCAATGATTTAAATCTCTTTCAGACGAGACCAGCGTCCCCGTGCCGCCACCCGGCCGCTCCCCCGCCGGCAGCCCAAGGGCACCCTCGGCGCGTGGCAGAGCCGATCCCTCCCTCCGGCTGCCGCGGCGGCCACGGCGCAGCACCCGCCTCCCTCTGCGCCTGCGACCGATGCCGGGGAGTCGAAGGACAAGACGAGGATGGGGTCGAAGGACAGGATGAGGACGGGGTCCATTTTTCGGCCTAACTACCCCCCTGCCCTGTGTCCCCCCATTCCCAGAGCCGACCCCAGCCCCACGCGCTGCCCCAGAGCTCGCACGCCCAAAACACGCCAGGACCTGCAGCCACCGGGCACCGACGGGTCCCCCCCAGCGTGACACAGGGGTGAGGGCACGGGACAAATCCCCGGCTCCTCCAGCTGGGGTGCGCCTGCAGGGAGCAACCGGCACGAGGGGGGCGGCTGCCGATCCCCAGCACCACCCTTTGGCTCCTGCTCCCATCCGCAGCGGAGGGGGCTGCCGGCATCCTCGTGTCACCGGCGGTGACACCGCAGCGTCTTTACGGCAGATGCACGGCCGGGCCGCGTGCTGAAGCGCCGTGCGCCGACGCGCCATGAGCTGATGCGCCGTGCACCGACGCGCCGTGCCAGCGGCACGCGTGGCCTCCCCCCCCCGCTCCCCTCCCCAGCGCGCGGGGCCTTACTGGGACAGCTGGGGTTGGAGCACTCCCGGGCGTCGGCGTGGGCCCCCCGGCACTCGGCCCAGCCGTGGGCCGAGACGCTGCACTTGCGCGTCCGCTGCTGCGTGCCATTGGCGCAGGTGACGGAGCAGCGGCTCCAGGCGCCCCACTCCAGCCACTGCCCTTCCACTGCGGGGACAAGCGAGAGCGGCGTCAGCCCCCATCGGCCGGCGGCCCCTCAGCCGCACGGCCCCAGCCCCCCGCCACCCACGCCGGGCTCTCCGTGCAACGGGTCCAACCTACGGACGTGCCGGCTCCTCCCGTGCCGACCGCAACAGCCGGCGCCGAATCCTGCCCAGCCCGGGGGGGACTGTCACCAGGACTGGCCCCCACACCCCGAGCGGCACCGCAATGCCCAGCCACCCCCGTGGGGTCCTGGCATCGCTCCCCGGCAAACCTGTGAGCCCCAGCGTTGCCGTACGGGCCAGGGCAGGCGGGGAAAGAGCTGCTGTGACCTTTCATCACTCCAGCAGCATCTGCCGTGGCAAAAGCCACGTGCCGTGGGTGGCACGTCCCTGCCGGAGCTGCTGCAGAGGGGGTGCACCCTGCGCACGCCCCAGCTCCTGCGCTCCCTCCTGCTCCCAGCCCACCGCTGGCCTCCCCACGCCGCACGTGGAGTCCCCGCGGGGACGCTGGCCCCTGACGTGGCATCCCTGGCCATCACCGAGAAACCCCACGGCCACCACCGCAGCCACTCCCGGCACACAGGAGGAAGGGAAGGAGACAGCACTGCCACCCGCGCACAGACAGACCCCCTTCTCCACCTCCAGCCACCTCCCCGGTGCCCCGCGATGTCCCCATGCCACCCCGGTGCCAGCGCTGTTGCCTGACGTGGGGGACAGACAGTCGCAGCAGATGGGGAGGGAAGGAGCCGGCTCCTCCGTGGTCCCCAGGCTGGTCCCTCCTGCCCATGGTGGGGGCTCGAGCCCCCCGGCGTGGCCGACAGAGCCGGCTCTCTGGGTTTCCAGCAGGGACAGGAGGGTGTGCACCCCACGTCACGGCACCCATGTGTCCCCAGGCTGTCCCAGGTCCCCACGGCGGTGCCACCCATCCCTCGCAGCACCGCAGCCCCGCGCCGGGAGCACGGCCCTGGCTCTTGGCCGGTGCCGCCTCTCGGCATTCCCGGGGGGAAGGAGGAGCAGGGGGAGAGGGAGGTACTGACCCGGGCAGCTCGCGATATTGCAGGGCTTGGCCTGCAGCTCGGGGCCCTCGCAGGCTTTCCCTCCGTGCCGCGGGGCCACGCACCGCCGCGTCCTGGTCCTGGCCCCTCGCCCGCAGGTCACCGAGCACAGGCTCCACGGGGACCACTCCTCCCACGCGCCGTGAACTGCAACACAGCACAGCGCCCGTCGCCACACGCTCCCAGCCCCGCGGGGCTCCAGCCTCCTCCTCCTCCTGGCACCGAGGGGTCCTGGCCGTCGCAGACCCCTCGCGCCCTGGGCCAGGGCTCCACGGCAGAGCCGGGCATGGTCCCCGGCTCCCCTCCTCGTCCCACCATCACACCCAAGCCTGAACCCCAAGGGCCCTGACCAGGCAGCGGGGCCGCTGCTGCTCCCTGCCCTGCTCCAGCCTCTTCCCTGGGGTCCCGGTACCGGCGGCGCACGTCCCCCCGCACCCACGCACAGCCCGACTTGCCCCAACCCACGTCGACACGCTGGGCATGGCCACCCCTCGGACACATCACAGCCGCAGGAGCTCAGGTCACCCGGGAAGGGAGCGGGGACCCACGCGGCGCACAAGCATCCTAAAGGATGCTCCTCCGTGAGCTGCGATGTCCCCGGAGCGATGGGACGGGGCTGCACTCCCCAAAACATCCCAGGCTCGGACAGGGCAGCTCGGCTGCCGCTGCAGCACCCCGATGCCCCACTGATCCCGTGTCCCACGTGAGACGCACGGACACCACCATGGCCAGTACACGGCCCAGTGAGACCCCCCCCGGCATCCTGCCTGCGACCTGCCTCGCGGCACTGAGCAGCTCGGCCCCCGCCACGCCGGGCCAGGCGGCTGCCCAGCCCCGAGCCCCCCGGCGCAGGCTCCAGCCCCCGCTTCGCCCCCAGCACAAAGCCCAGCAGACACCCGGGGGAAGCCCCCAGTTTGCCGGGAGGGAGGATGGAGAGGAGCCGCTGGCCGAGCTGCTCCTAAGGCAAAACCCCCGGCAGCAGGAGCGGTGGGGTGGGGTGGGATGGGGCACCCACTCCAGACGCCTCCCCCAGCTTGCTGCTCCCCGCATGGTTTCCCAAGAGCCGGCACAGTGGGGAAGGCGAGATGATGGGGGGCTGCCAAGGGGGGCTCGGAGCAGCCCCGCGCGGGACGGGCAATGTCTGCTTCCACGACAGCGCCGCCACACACAGCCGCCCTCCTCGTCCACCCCCAGCACCCCCCCAGCTCCAAGAGACCCCACACCCCCCCCGAGACCCCCAGCAACACATGTCCCTGCTCTCCCCAGCCACCCACCCGCTCAGTCCTGTGGGCACCAACCCAGAGTCCAGCCAGCGGTGGGCACCCTCCAGCCGGCAGCGAAGCCCCCCCACCCCGGTGCCCCCGTGGCCCCCCGTACCTGGGCAGGTGGCCGTGTTATTGCAGGTCCGCGTCTCCCGGAGCAGCCCGCTGCACAGCGTCCCGTAGGGCGAGGAGACGCAGGAGCGCGTCCGCACCTGGGAGCCCTGCCCGCACGTCAGGGAGCAGACGCTCCACTGGGACCACTCCTCCGCCGCCGGGTCCCCTGCGGGAGACACGGAGCCTGAGAGCCGGTGACCACCCGGGGGGGCCGGGGAAGGACCCGTGAGTGGAGCCCCCACAGCGGGATGGGAAAGCGGCCGGGCAGCACCCGTGAGCGCAGGGACAAGGACAAGGTGACAGGGATGACACCGAGGACGTAAGCAGGGTGAAGGAGCCCACGCCGCCCTCCGGACCCAGCACCAGCTGCGCCTGGAGAAGGGTTGGGGTACAGGAGGTCCCCGGCACGAGGGAGGGATAGCATCGTGCCGGGGCAGCGTGGGCAGCGTGGGCAGCCTGGCACGGCTCCCTCTCCCCACCCAGGTACAGCATCGACATTTACAACAACCCAGCTCTTATTAAGCTTGATGATGTCTCTGAAGTTATTGGACAGGCCAGAAGAAAAGGCCATCAGTTTAAATTAAAAAGGAATATATGGAGGAGAGCTCCAAAGGGGACGATTTGTCCTGGAGACAGACAGGACGCAGGCTCCGGAGCAGGGCTCCCATGGAGGTGGCAATGCCCTGCGGCTGCTCCGCATCACATGGGGACCCCGGGGCCGGATTGGGGCACCACTGGGGTCACCCCACACTCTGCCCAGCAGCCCCCAGGGGGGCAGGACCCCCGTGAGCACGGCTGGGAGGAGATCTGCATGCCAGGCACACGGAGCAGAGCTCCTCTCCCGGCACCGGGGCTCATCCATCTCCCGCTCGCCTCCGAGCCCTCCGACCATAAATCAGGGGGGGCTGGGGAGGGGGGAGCAGTGCGTTCAAATTACCCAGATGGATTTCCCAAATAAATACATTTGAACGAAACAATTAATGGATTTTTTTTTTTTGCTTTACAACCCTCGGAGGAAGGTGTAAAGAGAAAAAAATATAAATGGAGCAAATTAAGTCGGTCTGCGGACAGAAAGCAAAGGGAATCGCTCTGTCTCCATCACCCCTGCCCGTGGCTGGGCACCCGAGCCCAGCGCCGCTGGTGTCCTGTGCCTGTCCCCGCGCCGGGGCAGCACCGGTACCTGTCTGGGCCATGTAGACGGCTGGCTCGTCTGCTGACCGCGGCCACTGGGTTTTCACCTTCTGATTCTCCTCGACCGCATTGTCTGGAAGAGAAAAGGGCTCTGGTGAGAGCGGGCAGGGGACGGGGATGGGGACAGGGATGCGACGGGCCACCGTGGGTCAAGACACATTGCAGGAGGGATACAGGGTTACCCAGCCCCGCACTGAGCACCGCGTGGCATCCCCGAGGGCTAGAGATGGTTGAGCACGGCTGAGCACACCCACAGCCCCCCAAAAACACGTCACGGCTCCCCCAGAACACGTCACCCCTTGTCATAGGGGCTGCAGCTGGAGCACGGCCCCGGTGCCGCGTCCCCGGTGCAGGCAGGGTGCCCGCGCCCCCGCCGCGCTGGGCAGAGCTGCTCTCCCCTCCCCACTTAACAGCTTGCTGCAGTGAGGTGGCACAAATTTATGGCTTGGCTCACCAAAAATAACAAGAGATCCATCAAGAGCACTTGGCGTGAAATTAACTGGCATGTGGAGGGCTCGGTGGGAGGCACGGCTGCGGGCGCGGGGGGGGACACCTTCCCCGGCCTCCCCTACACCCCTCGGGCCACCCTCCTGTCCTGCAGCAGGGTCCCTTGTCCCCATACCGGGGCACAGGACACTGGCGAGTTCCCGTGGGCACGGCACGGCAGCACCGGGGCTGCCGTGTGCCGCGGGAAACAGCGGGGGCTCCCCTGGGCACTGCCAATGCCACCCCAGGCACATGGCCCCCCCAAAGTGCCGTGGGCACCCCGCTGCTGTGCCAGCAGCCAGGGATGGCACAACCTCCTCGCCGAGCTGCCCCGGCACAGACACGGTGATGTCCCCAAGGGATGGAGGGAGGTGACATGGGGACACCTGGCATTGCCGGGGGAGCCCCCACCGTGCTCAGGGCACGCTGCGGCTCCCCTTGCAATGCGCGCAGGTGATAGACGAGCCCCGGGCAGGGAGTGCTGCCCGCGCTGACAATTATTAGTGCCGTAAACCAGACCCAAATTTACTGACTTTTGCCTTCAACCCAGCGTAACCCCCGGCCGGGCCCGTCCCCGGCGCAGGCTCCTCGCCGTCACCGCCGGTGGAGCCGGGTGCCCTCGGCTCCTCTCCCTGCGCACCCCGCTCCGTGGCATGGGGGGTGCAGGGGGACCCGGCAAGGTGGCGGGGCTGCCCTGGGGGGGTCTGTCCGGCCGCGGGGCCGAGCTCCCCACGGGGCTGCCCGCCCCCATGACTGGCACGGCAGAATTACGCACGTCACGGCAAGCGCCTGGGGAAAACCATAAATCCCGAGGATATACGAGGGCGTTCTCCCTGGCTGTGTCCAACAGAGACACCAAATTCAATTTCCTTCGGAGAGCACTAAATCCCCGGCCGTCACCGCGGGGTGGCTGCGGCCGGCCCCGGCACCCCCCGCCCCAGCACCCACTCCTGCCACGGGGGTCCCCCAGCACCCCACACCATGGCAGGGCTGCTGGGCTGCAAGGGCAGCGGGGTTCTTTTGGGGAGCCCGGGGTGTCCCCTGAGGCCGGTCAAGTCCCCGTAAGCTGACAGCCGTGGCCCTGTCCCGGCATCACCTCCCCGGGAGCCTCTGAAGGGTGATGGGCTCGGGGCAAGGGGAAACGCAGCCCGGAGCAAACCCCAGAGCTGGAACCGCTCGGCCCTGGTGCTGCGGACTCTGCGGGGCTGTACCCCCTCCAAAGACCCCCCCGTTGCATGGCTGCAACGCGCCCAACGTCACCCCGCAAAGTTTCAACCCCATGCCCACACCCATCCCCGCTTTCCAGCACCGCATCGCACTGGGGCTGCATCTCCCCAGCTCCAACCACGTCCCATCGCCCCCCCCAGCCCCGTGGGAGAGCCGTGCCACGGCGGGGACGGCGCGGGGGCCGGGGACCCCGGGGGCACTGCCGCGGCTGGGAGCGGGGAGGCCCGGGGAGCGGCTGGGCGGGCGCCAGCTCCCGCGTTGCTGCGGCGCTCGGCGGAGGAGAGCCGGTGAGATCAGCGCTGGGCGCCCGCCAAGGCTCGGCTCACAGGCGCCATTCAGCCCCCCGGCCCTGCCTGCCACCGCCACCCTGAAAGGCGGCCATTCTCCACCCCGTGGGGCGCCGGGGGGAGGCCAGGTGGGCGCCCAGGACCCCCCCTCGCTGCCATGAAGGGCAGCTCTGTGCTCCAGCCCCGCAGCCCCGCGGGCTGGCCCGGGGATGCAGGCGAACGCCCCGGGGGGGATCGCGGCAACGGGGGCTGCGCCGGCTGGCAGCGGCACGGGCGAGGCAGCGCGTTACCCTCGCAAGGCTGCAGCGGTGCAAGAACATCGTAGGTCCGGGCACCTCCAGGTTTTAATTGAATGTCAAATGTAATTTGGGGAAGGAACGGGAGTTCACGCTCTCGCCCTTGCTGCCGCTCGGCGTGCCCGTCTGCGGAAAGGCGGCAGGCGGCTCGGTGCCCGGGGTCTGCGGGGACCACCTCTGCGGCACCCAGCCCAGCACCCCCTCTTTGAGCCGCGCTCGGCATTACTAGCTCCCACCAAACCAGTCCCGAGGAGGTGCAGGACGCCCTGGGAACCGAGGGGATGGGGCATCCTCCAGCCCTGCTCCACGCCGGCAGCCCGCAGCACCCGCCGCTCCCCAAGGCAGCCCCAGGACACGGTGGATACCGGCCCCTGCGGCATCCCTGGGTGCCCCGGGCAGAGAACCAGCCAGGCTGAGCTTGGGGATGGCACCTGAACCCGGCACTGAGCTCTTAATCATCCGCGCAGAGTTGCATTTAAAGGGGAAAAACAGGAAGAAAAAAATAAAATCAGCTCAAGCAGCTCCCCTTGGGATGAGGCGATTTATAACCCTGCAGCTGTAACGACCAGGGATTTAGTTGGGGGATCTGCCTGTAATGACATTTAGCTCCTGAAATAAATGCTAAAGCCCAGTGAAATTATATATATATACCCACAGCCCATCACCACCCCCTAATCTGCTGGATAAAGACCCCACAGAGCTAAGTTGGGGATTGCTCCTCCCTGTGCATCACCCAGGGCTGGCGCAGGGGGAACATCTGGCCAGATGTGCCCCCAAACCCCTGCATCACCTCGCCAGGCTCGGCAGAGATGCCCCACGAGCAAAGGGAGCGCTCGGGCGAGGCGACTCGCTGCCACAGGCAGCCCGACCCGGTGCCCAGGGCGCGGGTGAGCACGGCTGCTTTATCTTCACTTGAGGTTCCTGCAACTCCGTAACAAGCAAATGGCTTCATTCCACCTGGTTAATAGCCCGGCCGTGCCGTGCCGCCGTGCCGTGACATCCTGCCTGGAATAACAAGCGCCCGGGCTGCAGCAGTCAAGGGTAATTTGCCACGGGAAAGGGTCATTTTACCTGCAAATTGTTTTCCACGTCTCCACCAATGCAGAGCGACAGCGCTCCTGCTCCGGGCTCGCAGGCAGGCGAGCGGCAGCCCGGCGCGGAGAGGTGGCAAGCGAGGCCCCGGGGCCACAGGGGCTGTGCCAGAGCAGCCGTGGCAAACAGCCGGGGCCGGCGTGGCGGGGAGCGGTGCTAACGGGGCTGGCCGGACCGCGGCCACGGCAGAGCGAGCTGCGGCTCCACCGAGCCCGGCCATCCCTCAGGCCAGCGGCACCCGGAGCTGGGAGCACGCACAGGATTTGCACTTTGCGTGGCTTCCCTGCTGCGTGCACAGCACCCAGTGTGCACCCTCCTGCCCTGGGGAGCGTGCACGGGCAGGATTCATCCATTGCACACTTCCCTGCTCTGTGCACAGCGCCTGATTTGCACCCTCCTGCCCCGGGGCGCGTGCACGGGCAGGATTCTTCCATTACACGCTTCCCTGCTCCGTGCACAGCACCTGATTTGCACCCTCCTGTCCCAGGGAGTGTGCATGGGCAGGATTCTTCCGTTGCACACTTCTCTGCTCTGTGCCCAATGTCTGATTTGCACCCTCCTGCCCCGGGGCGCGTGCACGGGCAGGATTCTTCCATTACACGCTTCCCTGCTCCGTGCACAGCACCTGATTTGCACCCTCCTGTCCCAGGGAGTGTGCATGGGCAGGATTCTTCCATTGCACACTTCTCTGCTCTGTGCACAATGTCTGATTTGCACCCTCCTGCCCCGGGGAGCGTGCACGGGCAGGATTCTTCCATTACATGCTTCCCTGCTCCGTGCACAGCACCCCTGGGAAGAATGCACAGAGCAGGGGGTCCATCCCCAGGGTCCCCACCCCTCGCACCCCACTCACCGTGTGGGACCTCGGGCAGGTCGAAATCATGGGCATTCGCAGAATGCAGGTCGGTGGGGCAGCAGGCGCCGGCGGCAGGCGGCGTGGCGGGCGTGCGGGCAGCGTGCCGCGTGCCGTTGTGCCGGGGCGCCGGCGGGCTCTCGGCCTGGCAGCTGCAGCCGGCGTGGGTGAAGCCGCAGCGGCGGGCGCCGGGCGCCTGCAGACACTCCTCCAGCCAGCGGCAGAGCACGCTGCAGGTGAACTGGCTGGAGTTGTTGTTGTTGATGAGCAGCACCTCCACGAAACGAAACTCCAGGGCTTGGGGGGCCAGGAGGCGGGGGGCCGCCTCGGGCTCTGCCGCCAAGCAGAGCTGTACAAAGTTCTTGTCAAAATGGAGGAAGGTGAAGGGCCCCGCGCTCTCGCACAGCTCCAGCTCGGCTTCCTCCTCCTCTTCCTCCTCCTCCGGCCGCTGGCGGGCGGGCGGGGGGCTGGCGGCCTCGCCGCGGGGGTCGCAGGTGTAGTTGGCCAGGTAGTGGTCGAGCGGCAGCACCATGGGCGAGAAGTGGGTGCAGACCTGCTCCTCCCGGTTGAAGCGGAGGTAGAGCGAGTACTTGGTGGGGTCGGGGTTCTCCAAGGTCCAGGAGCAGCCGGAGGAGATGGTGGGGAAGAGGTCCTTGAGGGAGAAGGAGCCGTAGAGGACGCCAGAGGCCAGAGCGGAGNTCCCTGCTCCGTGCACAGCACCCCTGGGAAGAATGCACAGAGCAGGGGGTCCATCCCCAGGGTCCCCACCCCTCGCACCCCACTCACCGTGTGGGACCTCGGGCAGGTCGAAATCATGGGCATTCGCAGAATGCAGGTCGGTGGGGCAGCAGGCGCCGGCGGCAGGCGGCGTGGCGGGCGTGCGGGCAGCGTGCCGCGTGCCGTTGTGCCGGGGCTCCGGCGGGCTCTCGGCCTGGCAGCTGCAGCCGGCGTGGGTGAAGCCGCAGCGGCGGGCGCCGGGCGCCTGCAGACACTCCTCCAGCCAGCGGCAGAGCACGCTGCAGGTGAACTGGCTGGAGTTGTTGTTGTTGATGAGCAGCACCTCCACGAAACGAAACTCCAGGGCTTGGGGGGCCAGGAGGCGGGGGGCCGCCTCGGGCTCTGCCGCCAAGCAGAGCTGTACAAAGTTCTTGTCAAAATGGAGGAAGGTGAAGGGCCCCGCGCTCTCGCACAGCTCCAGCTCGGCTTCCTCCTCCTCTTCCTCCTCCTCCGGCCGCTGGCGGGCGGGCGGGGGGCTGGCGGCCTCGCCGCGGGGGTCGCAGGTGTAGTTGGCCAGGTAGTGGTCGAGCGGCAGCACCATGGGCGAGAAGTGGGTGCAGACCTGCTCCTCCCGGTTGAAGCGGAGGTAGAGCGAGTACTTGGTGGGGTCGGGGTTCTCCAAGGTCCAGGAGCAGCCGGAGGAGATGGTGGGGAAGAGGTCCTTGAGGGAGAAGGAGCCGTAGAGGACGCCAGAGGCCAGAGCGGAGCAGGCGCTGGGAGCCGGGTCGAAGCCCCGCGTGAGCCACAGGAGGGACGATATCACAGCCAGTAAGAGGGGACCAGCAGCGGTCATCCTATGGCATTTGCCCTGGGGGAGAGACAGACGGACAGACAGATGCTTACCGGGAGGCACATCGCTGCAGGCTCCCCGTTGTGCCCGGAGGTGCGGAGCTGGTACGGGGGGGATCAGCTGCTGTCCCCAAACTGCCACCCTGCAGCCATCAGAGACCCCTGCCCTGTCCCCCAGGCTGTGCCAAGGCAGCCCCCAGGCCGGGGACATGCAGCACAGACCAAGGACTTTACCCCAAAACCACCAGAGCAGGGACCCGGCTCCCGCCCCGCAGCCAGCAGACCCCCACTGCAGCGACCCAAGACCAGGCACAACCTGGGCAAGGAGCCACCAAACAGCTTCTGCCCAGACGGGGCTATAAAAAGCCTCGTAGCTATTGCTGGGGCCCCAGAGCACCGCGAGGACAGGCCGGCTGCTTGGCAGGGTGATGTGCTGGGGGTGCACAGGCACCCCCACAGCGTGGTGTCCCCCCCACCTGCCGTGAGAGCCTGGCACAGGGCGAGCAATTGTTAAAGTACATATTTCTTGGACACCATGCCGGGTGCGCAGCAGCATTGCCGTAGATAGCTTTTTAATAACTCATTAATAAAATAATGCACGTGGTGGCCTTCTTAAGCTGGACCGGAGCGTGGCTGCACAGAGGCTGAGGCCACCGCACGCGTGTCGGCACCGCTCTGCCGCGCCAGCAGCGGTGAGGGGACAGCCCCGGGGACGGCAGGGGACGTTCGGGAGGTGGCCGCAGGGGACAGATGCCATTCCAGAGACTGATTTCCAAAATCACTGAGGTCCCCGTTCCCCTCCGTCCCAGGCATGCCAGGGATAGACACCAGGATACTCTTCTCCATCCCCAGACAACATCTGCTGCTCCCAAATCACCCCTGGCTGAGGCGCCAGTACCGGGGCATCCCCCTGCTCATCGGGGAGGGAGCCTGAGCCTCGGCTGAGCCTGCGCCGAAGCCACGACGGGCACATTAGAGAGCTAAAAATAACCCGGTTCTCATGCAACAGGCTGGCGCTGGCTTCCGCCGCCCCGGCAGCGCGGGGGCTCGGTGCCGGCAGCCGGCTCCCGCCAAGCATGGGGAGAAAGGGGCTGGGATGGAGCCAGCGGGAAGCGCTGGGCCTGGGGCCGGATCCAGGCAGGACCCCCCTGATGTAAGCAGGGAGATCTGGGGCTGAAGAAAACCCCACTTTCCTGCAGCTACTTCCACCCCTGGGAGACCCCGGGGAATTCCACAGGAGACCCCCCACCCGCGGCAGCAGGGAGCCAAGGGGGGCTGGAGCAGGGAGCCCCACGGGCATCCCCCACTGATGCTCCTCAAGCACCCAGCAAGGACCTGGGGTCCCTCGGAGACTCACGGCCCTCCACTGCTCCGGGAGAGCCGGGGATGGGAGGAGGAGGAGGTGGCAGAGGAGGAGGAAGAGGAGGTCAGGCAGGGACATGCTGCTGCTCTGCAGTGAGCTCTCGGGGCTCCCGCAGCCTGGCAGGGACACAAGATGGTGCTTGCTTCCCTCGCCCGGGAGCAGCCAGGAGGGATGCTCTGGCACTGCCATCCGCTCATCCCTCCCGCCCGGCTCCTGCCGGTGCCCAGCCCGCCTGCGCGGCTGCCGCCGGGGCAAACCGCAGGCTGGAAAGCTCAGCAGGGCCGGGCACGGCCGGGCAGCCCACTGCTGTGCCTCCCCGGGCTCCCCGCGTTTCAAACAAGACCCAGGTGCTCTGGACCATGGGGAGCCTCCTCCCCCCCCCAAAAACCCACCAGGGCTGGGGCTGTGGCTGCCCGAGCACCCAGCACCACACCGTAGCTGCTCTCGAAGGCCAGGGCTCGTTAAGAGCAGATCAAATCTGATACAGCTCGTTCAGCACCAGCCCCGCTCCCTGCAGCGCTTGCTGTTGCTGCTGCAGTGAAAATATTTCATTGAGCTGCAAGCTGGGCCCGAGAAGATATTTAACATCTGGGGCACCGAGTCACCCGGCGGGAGCTGCCGAGCGGCTCGAGGAAGGGCCACCGTCCCCTCGTACCTGGCACGGCGGTGAGGACCTCGCATCCCGCAGCGTCACCGTTGACGGGCTCCGGCGAGTGCGAGCCCAGCCTCGCCGGGGTGCCAGGGCACGGCCCCGCTGCCCATCGCCCGTCCGCCTCCGCAACGGCCACGGTCCGTGCGGAAGAAACCGCCCATCGCTGGCGGCTGCATCCCAGCACCGCTGGCAGAGCCTGCTGGTGGGGGGACGCCGGCTGCCCCCAGGGACCCGCCGCACCCAACCACCTTGCTGGGCTGCTGCGGGAGTGGGTGCTGCTCCCCGGGGATGGCACCCGGAGCACGGCTGGCACGCTTGCCCGCTGGAGCCACCCGCTCCAGCCCCTTCCATTTGCCTTTGTTCCCCGCCCGGGCGCGGGGAAGGGGGTGGGTTTTTAATTAAAGCTTTTAAAGAGCCATCACAGAACTGTGCGGAAGCGACATCCCAGGCTCGCCATCCTCGGCAGTCAGAGCACGGCCCCTCTCCATCGCTGCCATCACATCCCTCCTGGCTTCGGTAAGCGGCAGGATCCGACCAGGGCTCGCCTCTCCCTCGCCAGCAGCCGCGGCACGGCAGGAGGAAGCACTGCTCCACACCAGCCCGGCTCGCGCCGCACAAACAGGTTGTTTCCCTCAAGATGCTTTGCCTGAATGGGGGATTTCAGCAGGGACCTGGTCCAGCTCCATCCTCCCAGCACGGCGGGGGCCGGCTCCTGACCATTGCCGCGGCCGCCCTTCTCCAGCCAGGCAAAGCCAGAAACAACCAACCAGCCCCAAAAGTGATAAATGGGCAACTAAACCCCGCTGGCGTAAATAATCTGAGAAACGATTAATAGCAAAGTAAAGGAGATTTGGGGTTTAAGAGACACGGTTTTTAACCCGACGGTGTTCTTTTAATAAGCTGTAGAAAATATACGACCCATGAGAATTCCTAATGCGAGGATGGCTTGGGACAAGGGCAGGAGGGTAAGGAAGGGCCGGGCAGTCCTGGGTGTTGAACCACAGCGGGAACGGCCTTGCTGCCTGCTGGAAGGCATCGGCATCTGGGGAGGAGCAGGCTGCCCGGCGGCACGGCACGGCACGGCACGGCACGGCCATGCGGCCACGAGATGGGCTCCCTCCCATGGAAGCACATCCCTGTCTGCCCAGAGGTGACACCGATGAACAAAATGCCATAACGAGCATTTCCCACCGGGACAGTCCGCGACCCTCCAATTTCCAGGATCTTCACTAGCCGTTCAAAGACATCCGAGAACTTCAAAGCCACCTCCGCTGTGCTCGGCCCTCGGCGCCCTGCACCATCCTCCCGGCGCGAGGGACCCCCAGCACCGAGCCCCTGCCCGGCCCCCGGCAGCACCCACAGAGCCTCCCTGCCAACTAATTAACGCTGTGAGCATCACCGGGCAAAAGTGCCGGAGCAACTCCACTGAGATCACAGCCCCCCAAAAACGTGGCTTCTTGCAAAGCATATGCATGCACACGCGTGTGCACGCGTGGGCTCCCGTGCATGCACGCACAGGCACTCGGTGGGGAGAGGGGTATCGGTGCCGCTTCTACCCCCCGCAGCACAATCCCCCCTGGCACCCAGGACCACGTTTCCCTCCCCTCGATGCTCCCACGTCTCCCCCTTCCCCCCGCACTCCCCCTCTCCCTCTGGCTTCCCCGGCGCGCTGCCACCACCTTTCCTGAAGCAGGCAGGCTGGCAGCAGCGCCGAGCTGTAATTAATGGTGCCGCTTTGCCAATCACTGGCTCAGCCTCGCTAGCACTGGCAAGCACAGGCCTTTTTATTTATTTTGCTTAACTGCTGTTGGTAAAACTCCACTCCAAAAGCAAGGCCGAGAGACAGCACAGTGAAATCTCCTCCGGGATTAGGGATTACGCTTTGCCAGGGAACAGCATGTGCTGCCTCCCCCTCCGTGGCTGCGGGGGTCCCTGGAGGCGAGCCCCCTCCCCTGCAGCAGGGCACCCGCAGGGGCTGCAGCAGCCGCGACTGCTCCCGTCGCTCTCCCACCGTCTCTTCTGAGTAGTTTCCATGTCGCTGGGATGCGGCTCCCTCTTCTCCATCAGCTCCATCCTGCCCTGGCACCACAGGGCAAAGGGATTTCGGGCTGAGAGCCCCAGGAGGGCTCCAAAGGGGGGGTCCGTGTCCCAGGGGTGGCAGCAGCACGGTGGCAGCCTGGATGTGTGCTCACGCTGGAGGGGGATTTCTGTAACGCACCCTCTGAGCCAGACCTGGATCCGCCAGGAGCCTCTGAGGTACCCGGAGGAGCAGAAGGGGCCTGGCTCCATCCTGCTCTTGGAGGACATCAAGAACGAACAGGCAGGACGAGAGCGGGGGGGACACAATGGCCCTCACAAGCACCAAGGAGCTACGGAGCCTCTGACGTTTGGCAACCGAGCCAGGTGGCCCAGAGCCAGCCCCGTCCCCATTAGAGGACAGCACCGTGGTAGGAAATGAGTTTGCTGGGCCTCGGTCCAAATTCCCGTGGAGAAGTACCGAGGCAACGCAGCAGCCCAGCCCCGAGGGCTGTGCAGGGGCGGCGGGGGCTGGCCCAGGGCTAGCGGCTCGTCCCACAGTCCGTCCGTCCCAGCATCATCTTCCTCCGGGCAGGGGGGCACGGGCAGCCCATCTTGCAGCCCCCGTCCAGCCTGGAGCACAGGGACTTGGCAGCGATGGGAACAGCCCGGGCGAAGGAAAACCCATCTATTCCCACTGCTCCGGGCGGGAGGCCGGCGCCAGGGCAGGGGAGCCCGCCGGGGAGGGCAGAGCCCACTGCAGCTCTCCAGGAGGAGCCCAGCACCCCCGGCCCAACGCCCGACACCGGCACAGCAGAGGTGTCACAGCGGGCAGAAAAGCTGCACTGCCAGAGGTCCTTAGAGACGTCGAGAAGAGCCGGGGACAGCCGGGAAGAGCAGGCAGCGTGTCCCAGCCAGTGCTGGAGCACCTCTGCCGTGCTGCTGCCGGTCGGAGAGCAAGCCGCCCGTGGTGCCGGCTCCATATCCATTTTCTCTCCAACACAGACCAAATTTGTAGGATCCCGGCTTCTTGCAAACTCCTGGGATCAAAGCAGGGTCTGGTGACAAGGCTTGACGAGCAGCCAGGCAGGCCTCGAAGAGGAGCCACTGCCAGGATCCGGGCTCCGGCACAGAGGAGCTGGCACTGCCCCACGGCCAACTCCAGCATCCGCTGCCGTCTGTGCCACTGGTAATGAACCCCACTGGGAAACAGGGTGCCGAGCCTCCCCGGTGAGGGTGACTGGAGAGCAGCCAGGTGATGGTGACGGTGACGACAGCCGCGCCACCCCGCTCCTCCCCACGGGTGCCTGGTGCGAGCCCCGTGAGCCGGCTCCCTCCCCACGAGCCCTCCTCGGCTCAGCCGCCGCCGCCTTCGAGGGGGGAGAGGTCAGTCCCAAATAACCGCCCCGGTGCCCACCGGGAGCTCTCCCAGCGGCACGGCTCAGCGCCAGCCCCGCACCGCCGGCTCCACGCGCGTCCCAGCCATCGGCAGCGCCCGGCCAGACACCCCGACCAGATGCTTTGCCACAACCCAGCCCAGCCACCCTGGGGCCACCTCCCCACGTCACCGGTGGCCGCAGCTGCCAGGCACCATCCAGCACAGGCAGCAGTGACATGACCTAGAAAAGCAAAGGGTTGTTCACACGCTGCGCTGCCGCGAGCCCTGGGCGCCGACCGTGCAGGCGCGGTACACACACACTGGCCGGGGCTGCGGAAAATCTCCCCGTGGTTCAACAAGTGACGTGCGTGGGCACACGTGGCATTGCTCCTGCCATGAACCCCGGGGCTCGCAGGTCCCCTGGGAAGGGAAGCAGCTCCCCCGCTCCCCCCCAGATCCGGCTGCCACCTGCACGCCGCACGTGCCCGCACCGGCACACGCTGGGTGCCCACGTGTGCCCTCGCACACCCACGATCCCCGGGTGCCGCTCGCCCCAGCGGCACATCTGTGGCACGAGGGCTCCCCGCAGCCCTCCACGCCGGCACCGAACAAAGCCCCACGCAGGGGAGAGCTGCGAAAACACCCACCTGCTGCCGGGGCTCTGCCAACACGCCTGCCCACGCGCCCCGGTGTGTGCCGATTCCCCGGGGCGCTGGCCAGGGGTGACGGTGTGGGGCCAGCCCCGGCGTGGGGAGACCAACGCGCTGAGCACCCACGCCTGCCGGGCTGGCAGCACATGCGTGCCCACGCCGGGGCTGGCGGGGATGCCAGCAGGCAGCCGGGCACCCGTGGCCTTGCTGTACGACACATCACGGCACCGCGGTGCCACACGACATGCATGTGCCCACCGACATGCGTGTAGCCCCTCCACCGTGGGGCTGCCGGAGCCCTGGCACTGCCCGCGGGGAGCGACCGGCATCCCGGCGTGGGGGGGGGGACCGGCAGCCCCGGAGGAGGACCGGCAGCCCCGGCATGCCCGCCGCTCGCAGCCGGCCCCGCTGCCGAGCCCGCCCCGCCGCCGCAGCCCCGCGCAACTTCCAGGCAGGGCCGGGGCCGCTCCGGGGATGCCACTGCCCGCACCGGGCACGGGGCACCGCCGGTACCGCGGCGCGGCTGCAAGCCCCGGCCCCACAGCCCATCGCCGGGGCAGGAAAGTTGGCCGGGGGTGGCGGG
>VZTQ01014133.1:33549-87151 GCA_013400755.1 Pelecanoides urinatrix
GGCTGCAGTGCTGGGGGCGGGCGGGGGTGCACGCTGCACACGCGTGGATGTGATGCACGCACACGGGTGTTGTGCTCCTGGGTGGTGGTGGGGGGGTGCGTGCAGGCTGCATGCGTGTGCAGGTGTGCGGCTGGCGTGTGCCCGCACACGCGTGACTTGGTTCGTGCATGCACGGGTGTGTCTGCGTGTGCACGGCTGGGTTGTTCACGCGTGCACACGAGGGCTCTGTTCGTGCTTGCTGGTGCGTGGGCAGCGCACGCGTGCACACCAGTGGGTGCTGGGGTGTGCACACACACGTGCGTGGCACGCCCCTGCGCAGGATACATGTGCTCCCTGCCAGCAGCCGTGTTGCACACACGTGCAGGCCTTGGCGTGGCATGTTTTGCAGGGGGGTGCAGGGGGGTGCGGGATGCAGGGAGACCTGGAACATCAGCACCGGGTGAGAAATGGGGCTGGCACACCCCGTGGTTGCACAAACGTGGCACGAGTGTGTGTGACATGGAGGATGTCGGACTCCCAGAGCCACGGGGGTGTTTGGGGGGGCTGCAGAGCTGCAGTTTCACGAGTGAAGGCCGTGCAGGGATAAACCTGAGCGTCTTGGTGGTCCACGGGCAACTGAGAGCAGCCGACACAGAGGCTCCACAGCAGAGCCCGCCAGGAGCACGGGGAGCCCTGGCTTGGAGGGGACGGGGCGTCACCGACACCGAGCCCCAGCCCCGCAGCAAAGCACCCAGCAGGATGCGGCACGGCCTCGCTGCCGTGCTGCGGGAGCAGCACAGCTGGAAATGCAGCGTATTCCCGTTGCATGCCTGCCCACCTCCACTGGCCGCATCCTGCTCGGTGCTGTGTGCGTGTGCTCAGCCCCGGGGGATGCACAGATCTCCGGGTGGCCCCTTGCAGCCTCCATCCGGGGCCGGGAGTGGCAGAGGCAGAAACCTGGTAGCAGGAGGCACCACCAGGACCACTGCTCAGCACCCTGGAGATATGTAGCTCAGCGCCAGCCCTAATCCAGCCTGGCACCGCTGAAAGTTCAGGGTCGTATCCACCCGAGACCTTTCTGCAATTCAGCTCGCTCCCTCCCTGGCGTTCCCTTTTCCCAGCCCTCCCCTGCAGCTGCCGGTGCCCGACCCGGCGTCCCCAGGCAGACACTCATCCCCTCTGGGTCAAGGCTGCAAGAAAGCACACCAGCTTTTTAGGCTGTTCTTTATCCCAGGGAGAAAAGCATCATTAGCTCAGACATAACTGGAGGATTTTCCAGAACCCGTCTCTGTAAATACAGATCATTGCAGCGGCTGCAGCTCAGCAGAAGGGCGATCCCAAAGCCACAGCTCTCTGGGTCACACTCTCTGCTTCCCACGAGGTATTTGCACCCTCAACCGAATGGGTCTGCACGCTTGATATACCTCCAAATTCCCAAATGCACTTGTCACCAGCTACCGCTGCCCTGCGAGTGATGGGGGATGCGATGCGGGATGCGATGCGGGATGCGATGCAGGATGCGATGCAGGATGCGCTCCCTGCGCATCACCCGTGGGCTCTGCCCTGGCTCCGGTGCAGGCTGCTACGCAGCATCCCAGGCCAGCCTGGCTCACGTGGCTCTGTCCTGCAAGAGCCCCATGCCACCAGGCCCGGCCCCGGCCCGTGGTCGTGCACCCGACATCACGCTGTGCCTGCTGCGAGGAGTCCTCTGAGCCCCCGTGTCCCCCCCGCCCCAGGCTCCCCGCTGCTGCAGGCAGCATCGCCGAAAGGCCCCTCCGCCCCAGGTGGGACCCTGCCCATGGCAAGGAGGGGTCCAGCACTGCAGGGGGGGGCCGAGCTGTGGGAGCCGGAGGCACCCACTGTTACCAGGACAACTGGGTGCTCTCTGGTAGCTGCTTGTCGCTGCTGCATCCCCGCAAACCTTCCCCCAGCCGCAGCGTGAGCTCCGCCGCCAGCCGTGCCCCCGGCCCAAAGCAAGGCAAGAGGGGTGCTCAGTCCCCCCCCCAAGTCCCCTGAACCAGGCAGTGCTCAGGAAGGCGCTGGAGACCCCTCAGCCAAAACGAAGGATCTCCCCGACTGATGGGTGCAAGCACCCAGAGCCCCCAGCGTCCTCCTCACCCTCGGGAACTGCTGGGATGTGGGGAAAGCACGGATCAGGGCTCGCAGCCTCGCTGGTACCCGCGGATCCGGGGGGGCTGGGTGTCAGCGTGAGCGGAGCAGCTCACAGGGCGTAATTAAAGCAGCGCCCGCGTGTGCAGAGGTTGTAACACCAGGGCTTTGCCGGCTGGATGGGAATTAGACCCGTCTATTAAGGCAATAATAACCCACCAGGTTGACACAAGGTCCTCGGTGCCGCCACGATCATTATGCAGGCGCTGCCGCCGCGGCTAACAGCATCCACCGGCGTGGGCACCGCCGGCACGGCCAGCACCGGGCAGGGACCGGCTGAGCCCCACAGCCGGGGGCTCCCAAGGCACCGGCACTGTTGCATTTCCAACATGGGGCTCTTATTTATTGGCACAGAAATCGGGGACAGGGGAGAGTCAGTGAGGTGGCAGCTACTCCGTGCCCGGCCCTGGATGAGGATTCAGGGAAGAGAACGAGTCCAGCTCCCGGCCGGGAGGGATGTGGGAATGCTGCAACCAGCCCCCAAGCTCCCGTGGCCCCCGATGGGCCCGATCCCTGGGGCTGGTCTCCCCCGAGCAGGGCACGGAGCAGCAGCTTTTCAGAAAGGTTTAGCAGGAGCATCTCGGCTTGAACCGCGGGGCAACGGGAGCAGAAGGCAGCCCCCGAGAAGTCGGTAACCACAGCCGCCTGCCTAAATTGCTTCCCATAAACTTCGCTGCGAATTGCTCCAGTGGAAAAACAAAAGCAGCCATAAACAGGGAAGTTTGGTTTGGAAGATGATCCGCTCTAACGGGAAGAGGCCGTAAATGCCGGCGGAGGAGCCCTCGCCAGTCGCTTGGTGCCCATCGCACGGACGGAGGGACCGGCCCCGTGCTGGCTGCCCGCGGCCGCTGCTCACCTCCGAGGTACCTTCACGTGAAGTTTTCTGCTAGTGGCGGCACGGAGGAAAGGAAAGAAAAAGGAGAAGGGGAAGCCCATGCGATGAGCAGAAGAGGAAGGATAGGAATAAGCTCTGAAATAAATTTCACTTTGGGGTTTGTTCTGGACCGAGGAGCGCTGCCGCGGCAGCACCACCAACGGCTGATCCCAAGGGGCTCCCAGACCTACGGACACAGCCGTTGTGCCCAGGAAGATGGGTTTCAGCTCAGCATCTTCATTTTGATTTTTCCAGGCACTTTGTTCGCTGAAGGATGGACCAGGGCTGATCCCACGTCCTTCTGCGCCAATGCAGAGATGATGCATTGGCACAAGGCAGGGCAGCGTGAAGGACCCGAGGCGCTGGGCCAGGCGTGCTGGGAAGAGTTTCTGGGAGAAATTGGGAGAGTTTCTGCCGGGTGAGGGTGCAGAGGCTGCCTCCTGGACCTGTGGGATCAAGGGACCCGCACAGCATGGGTGAGGAGCTGGCACATGGAACACTGCGGGATTTGCACCTGCAGGTCTCTACGCACCAGAAAGCAGCCCTGCTCCATCCTGGGGCTTCAGCGAGGATAAATCCCTCTGGATCCCAACGTGCTGGGAGATCCTCCCCGAGCCGGAGCAGCCTGGCAAGGAGCAAGCTCACCCCCAGCCCTGCCCATTCCCACCGCAGCCTCCAGCCGCCGGAGCCATTTCACCGCCCAAACTGGTAGCCGGATCGCGCCTGCACACGAGCAACCGCTCAAGAGCGAGAAACTTTGCATAAATATTCATCTCGATTAATATACATGAGGGCTGCAGAAAGCCTGGCTGAAGCCGTCGGCGGGGATGTTATCTCGGCTGCTCAGTCTTGCAGGAGCGCGGTGTTCAACGCCGACACCTGATGGGTTTTCACAGCAGGAAAACCCAGAGGTTGGATATTGGGAAACCGATCAGCCACGTCCCCTGTTCCCTTCTCAGCAGGGTGGGTAGCATCTCCGGGGGCCTCTGGAGCCCCAGTGCCTCCCAGTAAGCAGTGAACTGGGATGCGGAGGCTATGGGAGATGAGGGCAATGCTGGGCTGCACCCAAGGGAAGCTGCCCCGGTCGTCCTTCCCGCGGGTGCTGGGTGCTTTGCACCTCCCCGGTGACATCCCCGCAGCGGCACAGGGATGGCAGCCGCGGGCAGTCGGTCCTTGCCATGGCATGGGGGCATTGAGGCCACCGTGCCAGCGCTCCCTGCCCCTGGCGCGTGCAGGGAGATGGATCTGGCTATTTTCAGCCCCCACCATGGTAAATTGTGTCACGGGCAATAGGACAGGCCCAGGGCTGCTGGGGGAGGCGGCGGCAGAGGCAGCAGCTCGGCCCCGGCCCCATGGGAGCTGCGGCACGGTGATGCCGGAGCCGGCAGGGCCAGGTTACACGTGGCTCCTTCAGGACTCTGCCTTTGTCACTTCGCCAGCAACCCAGGGCATAAACAAGTGCCTGACATTTCCACACTGCCAGGGCCCTTGGATAAAAGCGGAACATAATTAGCAAATTAATCAGGAGACAATAGCCGGGGATCTAACGCTGCTGAGCTGTCATTAGCTCCGTGCGGAGCTGACCCCGGGCATGTTGGGGCCAGGCAAGCCGGGGATGGCTGCGCACGAGGAAGGGGCAGTCGCGGTCCCCATGTCCCCGCTGGGCTCGTGGCCCCTGCCACGTCCCCCCTGCCTTTGCCCCCGTGGGGGCTGGGGGGGCAGGAGGGGCGGCTGGCATTTCGTGCCCCCTCGGGAGCCTGGCAATGAAACCTGCAAAGGGCAGCCCCTTCCCTCGCTCCTCACAACATTTAAAACCCGTGAATCGCAGTGAATTTGCATTCAGCTTATTAGACGCCCTGCAAATACAGCGAACCTCGTTCAAACACATTTCAGTGATAAAATGATATTGACTCTGAGTAATTAAAAATCATTTCCATATTCAAATACGGCTGATTGAGGAGAAATGGCTTCCTTTTAATTGCCTGGAGGGGAATTATCAACTTTTGGAGCGTGCAGCCCGGCAAATGCATCTTCACTTGGCAGCCTGTGAAAGGCCCATGGAGGAGAAGGAGGAGGAGGAGAGGAGGAGGAGGAAGAGGAGGTGTAGGAAGAGGAGGAGGAGGAGCAGGAGGTGTAGGAGGGCTGGCACGCAGGCAGCGCGCAGGGCGAAGGGGTGACCAGCGAGGCCGAGGAGCCGGGCAGACCCTGCTGCCTGCGAGAGGCTCTTCCCTCGCACACGCGCCTGGTCCTCGACCCTCAAACGATGCCCTCCTTCCTCCCCCCTCATCCTCAGGGGCTTCCTGGGGAAATGTGTCCTCCCAGCCCCTCTGGCAGCGGGGTTACCGGCTGCACCGTGCTGGGGGCCCTGGAGAGCCCCAAATTCCCCGTCGCTCAGGAGGGGATGCTCTGGGTGAGCTTCGAGCAGCCCCAATCCTGCACAAGCCCACGGCAGCGAGAAGGGCAGGGACATGCCCCAGCACTGGTGACAGCCCCGCAGCGCCGGTGACAGCCCCTCGCCTGACACCGGCTGGCAGGGGAGCACCCAGAGGCTGTGTTTCATCACCAAAATCCCCTCTCCAACCCCCCCCGCCGCAGCCGAGCTGCCACCAGCACAGCCCCTCTTGCACCCCCAGCCGCACCATCACCACCATGGGTGTCCCTGGAGCACCGGGAGGGACAGTGAGGCTCCCTGGGCGCCGAGCTCTTTGGGACACATTTCAGAGCCCCTCCAGCAACCCCTGCACGATTTTGGGCTCCGCTCGGTTTCCTAGGGAAACCAGGCTGCAGCTCGGCTCAGCCTCCTCCGCACACGGGGGTGTGCACGGGGACGTGGGTGTGCACGGGGACGTGGGTGTGCACGGGGACGTGGGTGTCCCACACCCTCCGTCTCCCCTCCCGGCTCTCGCTAGAACAGCAGAGCATGAAGCCTCCCCAGCACCTGCGGCGGGGGCCGGAGTGGAGCAGAGCACCCGCTCCTGGGTGCCCCCTTAGCGGGGGTCCCTGGGCAGCAACGCTGCTGGGGGGCGATGCAGGTCCCACACCATGAGGATGCTCTGGGTCCTCAGTCCTCGGGCCCAGCCAGGGGTGCTCAGCATCCAGCAGAATTGGGTCTGGCCTGTGTGTGGCAGGAGGAGGGCTGAGTCCCGGCTGTCCCCGCTCCCCGGTGGCACGGCCATTTCCATGCTCCATTGTCCTTTGAACAGATTCGGAAGCGCGCTCGCTTTGCTCTCATCGCTCCCCTCCCGCCTGGAGCTGTCGCTCGCTCTGTGGGGACGGACCACGCCGCTGCAGAGCCCTGTGCCCCATGTCCCCAGCTATAGGGGACACGCAAGACACCCCCCCCCCCCATGTGCATGCACCCAGCACCCGGCATGGATGTGCAGCACCTCGGGGTGCATCCAGAGCACGGTGCTGGGTCAGGGGGACTGCAGTGGGAGAAGGGAGGAGGGGAAGGTGGGAGGGGGGTCAGCCCCCGTGCTTTACAAGCACCCACGTGCCTCCTGCTCCTCCGAGTGAATTTTTAGCCCCCAGTTCAGGAAAGGCAGAGGGGCCACCACCATTAGCATCGAACGGCTGTTGCATCCAGTTCCCCTGCAGCCTCTGCAAAAAATGCACCTAAAGGGACCTTCAGCAGGCGAGATGCTCCCCACGCGATCAGAGGGCAACGGAAGAGGCAGGAGAAGTCTCCTCCAAGAGCAGAGGTGCAGGCAGGGGGTTGTGCCTGGCCTGCTGGACTGGCCACGGACTGGGAGGAGCAGGAGGAGCCGGCGGGGAGCCGGGCAGCGCTGCCTCCACACGGGCTTCGCACCAGGACGGGCGCGGGGCCGCCGGAGGTGCGTGGGTAGCGGATCAAAGACGACGTATGTGCCAGCTCCAGGCCTGTGGTCGGTCATTAAGCTCACGCCGATGAATTTTCCAGCCAGGGTTGCTGTGATGAAGCCAGGGAAGGTCCTTCCCTCCCCAGCATCGCTCCCGCTGCGCAGCCTGTCGGAGCGCACGACCCCAGCTCGCAGGCAAGTTTTCGGAGAAGTTTTTGGAGGTGTTTTTTTTTTTTATAACCCACAACATAAGGCGTTAAATGTGCTTGAGAAGCATCAGAAAGAGTCTGAAGTGCTCCCACAGCACCGGGAGCTGAGGTTTACAGGGACACCGGTCCTGAGAATGGGGATAAAGCCAGACTCGTGGGTACCACGGATCTCTCGCAGGAATTGTGATTCCTTCCGCCCCCCTTCATCCCGCGGGGTTTCGGTCCCGCGTCCCCCACCCAGGTACCCCAGACCACCACAGGAGCTCCGTGGTGGGAGCGGGGTCATGCCCAGAGGGACCCCCAGCGCCGGGCCCCGTGGGACGCGCACCCTGGCACCCACCGCTTGCAAGGGAAAAATATTGAAGATAAAGCCGCAGTCAGAGGAATTAAAGAACCATAATGAAAGAAATTTTTGCAGCATGTTGAAGACAGAATAGGATCATTGTGTTTGCCTCCCACATCCCAGATGGATGCACGAGGGCTGCAGACAACGTCGGAGCACGTGGAGAAGAGGAGAGGAAGGGAGTGAGCTAGACCGGGAGGTGTGTGAGCAGAAATTGAATTTTTATCAGTTTCTATGTAGATTGTGTTTATTCATCTGTCTCCTATCCATCTCCCCCTGCATCTCCCTATTTCTTTTACAAAATTACTTTCCTCCTTTGGCCTAATTTTGTTTGTACAGAAAGCAGCTGCTTTCTTCCATTTCAGCATAAAAAATATCATCGTAAATGAGGTGCTATATATCCCCGGCAGAAGTTTTAGCAGCTACCCAGAGCACATTAGCCTTTTGCTCCTGCAGGGCCGCATTTCCATCACAAAAACCTAACGCTTGCTGCCTACCCTTGCAGAAAAGGTTCCTGCCACGGCGTGTGGCTGCGGGACCCACGGGACCCTCAGCGTCACAGAGGATGGGCAAACTGCCCCAAATCTGGCCCAGTCCCCAAGTGACCCCCTCCTGCTGTGGGATCAAGGTGCCCTGGGTGCCCAGTGCCCAGGGGTGCTTCTCCCCGTGCAGCCCCAGGATCACTCCGCGAATATTTATTAAGCGTCCTGCCACCGGAGGTGACTGGAACTGGGATATCCAGCATACCAATAAGGGCATTTTTTCCCCAAGAGCTATTCTTGGTGGTGGTACCTTCACTCAGCCTCTCCCCCCGCGCCGCCGGCCAAGCCGACTTCTCCGGGATGGTTGAGGAGAGATGCGCAGGCAGGAGCCCGGGTCACAGGCGAGCCCGGAGCCGAGCCTCGGGGCGCTCCCGAAAACCAGGATGCCTGGAAGGAGGCCGGCAGCCAGGTGGGACCCTGCATCCCAAGGCAGGATCCAACCCCCGTGTCCCTGGGTACCACCAGGGAGAGCATCTCGCCTGGGTACCCAGCACCTCCAGACCCATCTCCACACCGTGGATGACCCAGAGCCACGTTTCTTCCACGCACAAACCCCCAATAACAGCCGCTCGGTCCCACAAAGCCGGAGAAACCTTCCCAGTCAGACCCCAGCCCAGCCAGTAACCCCTGGGGAGAGGCAGCCAGCTTTGCCAAAGGGATGTTTCCCGGCGAGAGGTGCCGGGGAGGACTTTGCCGTCGGACGGGGAGAGGAGCCGATGGCTCCCTGCCGCCCTCCCCTGCGCGGGGAACCGGCCGCTCTCGGTGCCGCCTTATCCAACAGAATTGCAGCGTGTTGTGCCTTGCATTAGGGAAACTCAACCACGCGGCGTGATTGATTCTCCCCCAGGGTCCACCATTAAAAATGTATGGAATTACTCATGCAAAGTCCCACTTACACACGGGTCTTTTGTGAGGACATTAAAATACCAGCGTTTGTCACTCACTTACCCGCTGTTTGTGATTTGCTCCCGTTTATTATCATGAACAAACGGGCATTGATTCTATTTTCAACTCCTTACATGTCACGCTGAGCTCCCCGGCTCCCCGGTGGGGCCGCGTGTGCTTGGCACAGCGTGACCCCGGCCCCCCCAGCCCAGTACCCGCTCGAGGCACGGCCCCCACCGGCCCCCTCTGCCATGGGCAAAGCCCACCAGGGGGGAGGCTGGGAGAGCATCAGGATGCTCAGGGTGCTCAGGATGCTCAGCATCAGGCCCCCCCATCCCCTCCCAGCTCTGCCATGGGCAAAGCCCACCGAGGGGGAGGCAAGGAGAGCATCAGGATGCTCAAGAGGGGAAGGGGCTTTATCCTCGACCAGGATCCGGGCTCTGCCCCAGCCCCTGCCCAGTGTTCCCTGCATCCCTCTGGGCCAGGCTGGGTGCAATGGGTGCCCAGTCCGTCGGGAAGCGGGTGCTGCAGCAGCCAGCTCTGGGTGGCAGCCCAGGCTCCTGGAGCTGGGGGGGGGAACAAGCAAATTTACACACACGGCACAGGGAGGCGAAGAAACGCGAAGAATACAATATATTGTGTTCACCGGGTTCCTCTCGCTGGGAGGAGCGGGGCTTGAATCACAGAACGTTTCCCCTCTGCTCTCAAAGCATTTCAACTTGTAATGCATTTCCCTTCCCCGCCTGAGCACCTTGCAGAGTCAAAAAGACAAATTTCCCAAGGCTTCAAAAGCTGCTGAGAGCCACAGCTTCATGCTTCAAAACCATCACTCATTTACCCAAACAGCCTCGGCTTTCAGCGGCTCCTGCCCTCCCTCCCCATCCCCTCCTCTCCCATCCCAAATCACAAATCAGCGTTTTCCCAGACTCTGGGTGAGGGTTCCAAGCCCAGATGCAGCCTCCAAAACACGGGGGGACACGGTGCCTCCCCCTACCCACCCTCCTGCCAGCAGGAGGAGGGAGCCCCAAAACCCAAAAAGCAGAGGAGGATTTAAAGCAAGGCGGGTTTGGGGGCTCTGGCTGCAGGGAGAGGGGAAGGATGTAGGAAGGCTGGATCCGGCCCCTGCCCTCGGGGACGACAGCGTGCGGTGGAGGGGAGGACGGTGCCGTGGTCCCCGCGAGCAGCACCCGAAGCAGCAGCGATGCCCTTAGCACCCGCAGGGACGGCACCGCCTGCCACCAGCACCCAACCCTCGGCCGGGGCTGGGTCCTGGTGGGAGACTGTGCCGGTACGTGGGCAGGACACGTTCTGCCACATCGCTGGTAACTGCATCTCCCAAAAAGCAATTACCACGTCACCGACCCCGTGGCTTGGAAGGCGAGACATTATTTATTTACCCATTAAGGAGATGGCAGCCCTGGAAGGTCCCCTGGCACCGGGGCAGGGCACTTAACCCCCGCCGTGCCGGTCCGTGCCGTGCTGTGCCAGCGACGCCTGCCCTGACCGGGCAGCCTCGTGCCGGGGGCCAGGGCAGAGCCCTGCACCGAGCTCCCTTGCACGCCGTCAGCCCGTGCCTCAGTTTCCCTTCCCTGCTTATATCCTACGTGTGCTCAGGGCAGAGCCCTGCGGGGCACCGAGCCCAGCCGAGCGCCGGCACCCCTCCTGCCTCCGTATTTGCCGGAGCTGGTCCCCACAACATGCCCCGTCCCCGTTTCCGCACCAGCGGTGGGTGACAACCTGCCAACGCCGCGGGCAGCAGCTGAGCCCGAGCAGGTAGAGGCAGCGGGAACAAATCAATACCAAATCTCAGGCAACATCTCCTAAAAATAGACTGACGAGGATCCCAGCACGTGGCACCTCCTGGGCTGCAAAGCCCAAGGAGACACACGCAAGGTCCGTCCGTCCGTCCCCGATGCCAACCCGTGGCATCATGCCGCGGCAGAGCCTCCGTGGGGACACGGTGGGTCTCTCCTTCCCGCACAACCCCAAACAGGGGGGTTTAACCCCAAATGCTGCTCCCCGGGCAGGGGCATGGCCCAGGTCCTGCCCTGCATGTCCTGCTGGAGACCTGAAGAAGTTTTCCTGCAGATGAAAACGCATCGTCTGGGGCTTGAGATGTCAAAGGGAAAATAAACCAACAAAAATCAACAAAACAAAGCAAAACCCAACGCTTCCCTCCAGGAACAAAACAAGCGGCGATGTCGAAGTGAGAGATGCCGCTTGGTTACAGCGGCTCCGGCAGACTTTGCTCATTTTGACTCTTGCAATCAGGGAAAATCAAAACATTTCACAGCCACCGAAATCCCTGTGCAGGAACCATCAGGTCTCGCCGAGCCCCGGCTCCCCGGTACGGAGCTGGGCAGGAGGCACAGGCGGTCTCTGAATTGGTTTAAAAAGGAATCGGCAGGAGGAGAGACCTTCCCTCTCCCCTCCGTCACACCTTCCCATCGTACACGAGACGTGGGACGGGTCTGTAACAAGGGGGAAGAAACGGTGTGCTGGAGGGGACACGAGGAAGGGGTTCTGGGGACACCTCCCGCCCCTCGCACGGTGCGAAGGCAGCGGCAGGTCCCATCCGACACCTGGAGCTGGGCGAAGCACGAACCCACATTTATCGGCCAGGAGACAGGCGAGGAAGGGCTTTTTTCTTCTAAATGACGGAGCAGTTTTGAAACCTCCCCTCCGCTGGGATGCGTGAGGATGGAGATGACACCTTTGCTCGTTCAAGCATGGCCAGCGGTGACGGCAGCTCGCTGGGGCAGAAAACCGGGGGGCAACGGGGCACGCCAGCCGCCCTGACAAGCCCCCTCCATCCCGCGCCAGCCCCTTCCCCTTCCCTCCATCCCAGTTTCTCCCATTCCCCAAGAGAACCACATCTATGCACTCACCTCCCGGAGGGAGCAACCCGGGGGACACCCCATGGCAATGTCCCCCACGGAGCTGCACAGCCGGCAGCAACGTGGCCCCGTCCCCACGGAGGTCCCCCCGTCCCCCCGTGGTCCCCAGCACAGGAGGGGACCACCCCATCGCTCCCCCGAGGTCAGGATGGCACCGCCGGCCCCGGAACTGGCTCCGAGCCGCGTGGCGAAGCAGTACACGCAATTAGTAAATTAATTATCAAGCGGTAACGGAGATTTCATAGCTCGGAGCTGTCACATCAACAGTGTTTTGTCAACCGAGATGACGACTGGTAGAATTATTACTGCGGTGCTGGGGCTGAAAAAAGAGGAGAGAGAGACTTGCAGGGAGAGGGAAGGATAAAAATATAAAGGGAAGAGATAGGAAAGAACAAGATAAGTGGGTTTTGTTGCTAATGGAAGCTGGCACAGGGACAGAATCGCAACTATTATAAGACAACACACTACACTACTAGTGGCTCTGAATGATCCTCTTAATTAACTACCAGCACAAAAGGAGCCCCTGCCCACCTCTGAAAGCCAGCGTTGCTGCTGGAGGAGCATGCACAGCTCCATGGGAAACACGCCGCGCAGCCAGGCTGGGGCCAGCGATGTCCCAAAATGCTCGGCCGCGAGTAGGTGGGGATGCTTGGAGCGGAGGGGATGCTCGGAGTTGAAGGCAGCCCCGGGCACTGATGACAGCTTGATGGCTTTGCCTTCCCTTGGTTCGATCGTTTGCATTTTGCACCCCAGTAAATGCCAGCACCCGCTGCAGCACGCCGGGCTGTAGGGACGAATCCAATGGGGACATGAGCAAGTGTGTGCCCAGGTCCCTGTCCCCTCCTGCCACCCCAGCCGGGGCCAGGGAAGCAGAGGGACACGGCGTGGCACAGCCTGGGGCTGGCAGCGATGGGCGATTCTCCTGGAGCATCCGGAGCCGGTGACTGCAGAGCAATAACGCCGGGACGTGATTTCCCTTCCCCACCCCGCCCCGTTTCCTCTTCATTTTCCAGGCCCAGATTTAAGCTGCGTATCCAATAATATATAAAAATAACACCCCGCCCTCCCACTTGGGAAATTGATTCCTTCGCTTCCCACCCGGCTCCGGCTTTAAATATCCCCATTTAAATGCAGATTGTGCTGCCTCCCTGCCACCGCCTGGTGCGGAGCCGGAGCCGGTGGGTGCATGGCCATGCTGGGACCTCGACCCGCTGCTCCGCTCCAGCCCGAGGGACGGAGGAGGAAACGGGAGCAGACGCCTCCGATGAGGTCCCCGTGATGCCCTGATGCTCCTTCCCGAACCGGGCACCGGCCGGCCCGGCACACGTGGGATGGCACCGCAGTCGGAGGCCGCCCTGCCCGCCGTTTGCTGCGGGAAGCCGGGCAGAGATCGGCTGGGGCAGCGGGTCTCATCCTGGATCCGACCCCCCTGATCCCTCGCTGGAGCCCTCCAGCCCCGCGGGTGCAGCACCCGGCGCATGGGCCAGGGACACGTCCGCTCCCCGTCCCCGAGCACCGGCAGCGGCAGATGCCGGGGGGGGGGATTAGGAGACGTGGGCAGCACGGCTGCGCCCTAGTTTTTCAGGGCAAAATCTGGAGGGGGAAGCAGAGCTATCGTGTGAGCAAATACAGCATCTGCGCCGACTGGCAGGGCTCACACCCACAGCCCCAAGCCTCCCCGGCTCGGAGCGAGCCTTACGCAGCCCTCCCCGCACGCCGGTACCCGCCTCAGCGGAGAGAAACCAGACGGGGGCAAGAAGGAGCACACGGCGCGGGGGAGATGGGGTGGGATGGGAGCTGCAGCCGTAGGCAGAGATTTAAGGGTCCCCCAGGTCTCTCAGCCGCCTCGCGGGGAGATTGGTGCACGGACGGGGCGATGCGGACCCGGGCACGGCGAGCCGGGGCAGCGCGCGGAGCAGGAGGCTGCGGCGCCGGAGCGGAGCGGGGATCCGAGGTGTCGGCACCGGCAGCGACCACGTATAGTGACTTCTGATGGGAGGGAAAAATAACGATGGGTTTGAAGGAGCCACTGCAGGGCTCCCGGAGGGACCTTTGCCAGCTTCTCAAAGTGCTTAATTCCTTCCCCTCGGCAGCCGCGGGAGCAGCAGAGGTTCACGGCAGCGCTCCCAAAATATCCCCCATTGCTGCACAAGAAGGAATCGACTCCGGGCTGCCGAGCTCTCCCTGGACGAGAGGTCCAACCCCGCGTCGCAGGGCTGAGCCTGCTGCCCCCCACCTCCTCCCAGGAAGATGCTGACCGCGAAGCATCCCTCGGCGGGATGGGGACCAGCCAGCAGCGATGCCGCGTGTCCCCCGGGGCAGCCGAGCTCGCACGCTGCCGCCTGCCGCTAGCGATGGCACTCGCCCATTTTGGGTCGAAAACCAGGATTTATAGGTGCTTGTGGGAAGAGGGTCATCAGTGCCGACGGGAGCTCGCAAATCCAGGGAGCCCAGCTCCTTGCCCCCCAGCACAGCTCTGCACCCCGGTGCTCCCTGGTCCAAAATCACCTCCTTGGGCTGAGATTGGAAGAAAAGCATCGTTCTTGCTGAAATTAAGGAGGTAACAGGGCAAGCACAAATAGCATTTACATATTCAAGCGCCTTAATTCTATTTTAGCACCTCTTTGGCTATTTTTGTCATAGCAGAAACACAACAGGAGGACAAGGCCAGAGAAAGGGCAAGGAACGAGCTCAAAATGTGGGGCAGAGGCAGAAAAAATAAATCCCAACCAGGGCACAACTTTTGGGAGGAGCTGGCAGAGCAAACCCCAAAAATGCCCCTCGCTCCTCGCAGGGCTCTGCCTGCCCCCGCCCCAGCGCTGTCACCTGCTCATGGCAGGAGGCTTTTAAGTCCCAGAAGAGCCTTACGGAAAATGGCTTAATGCTGGCAGTCAGGCAGGCAGCTTGCCGATAATTAACTAATTGACACTCCGCTGTGCCACCAGCCCTGCTTTGCTCCTCACCCCGTAAATAATCGCAACCTGCCAAGGGGACAAAGGGACGTGAGTGCCACCAGGCACCCCGTCCTGCGTGCAGCCGGGGGGAGCGGAGCGAGCCGGGGCCGTGAGGACAGGATGGTCCCCGCCACCCCTGGGGCAGAAGTGCTCTTCCATCACCATCGGGCTGGGAAATGCAGTGGAACCCTCGGGTCTCCAGGCACAGGGGGGATATTTTGGGGTGAGGGCAGCCCCCCGTAGCCGGAGGGAATTAGCCGGGGCTGGCTCAGCAGCATCCTTGCCTGTTGCCAGGACAACGGGATGTGATGGAGCCATCTCCATCAAGGCAATCACAGGCGCAGGGAGATGTTGGGGTGTGGGGGATGCAATCAGGCAACAGGATTGGGGTGCTGGGGAAGCCCCCCCCCCAGGCTGGAGTCCACATGAGCCCCTCGGAGAGCCCCCAAGGGCTGCCTGCACCATGCCGAGCCCAGCCTGGTGGGTCCCACATGGATGGGGACATGGCCCCATTGCACGGGGCGCTGCAGGGGCACTGGGAAAGCGGGATGGAGCAGGGAGCCCACAGGGACCAACCTCAGATCCCTGGGGAACAGACACGGCACGGCCCCGGGGCCGGGGCCCAGCTGCCCCATCCCGACGCCTCTGCCCCTCCGCAGACACGGAGGGGGACCACGGGGTCCCCTGTGCCCCGCAGCATCCCACCACCCCAGGCAGAGGGGCTGGGAATGCCCGGAGGCTCCAGAGCAGCAATAAAGGTGCAGCTTCATTTCTTCGCTTTTGGTACCATGGCAACCTTTCCCACTTGGCTTAATTACAGAGCCGGTTGCTGCCTCCGCCGGGGGGTGGGGGGGGGTCTGTTTGTTCGCTGCTCCCCAGAGCCAGGGCTGCAGGATGGGAGCTGACGGGAACCCACGAGCTCCTGTGGGAGCCAGAGGGTCCTTGCCTGGCTCCAAAGGAGCATCCTCATGGAGCAACCCCGGTGTGTGGCCGAGTTGATGCCCCACTGGTGTCCCATCCACGGCCAGACATGCTGGGGGGGAACAAGGTCCACCTGGATGCCAGGGCAAAACCTTTCCGTACAGGGAAAAGACCTTTTCTCCTCCTCCACCAGTGCCCCCAGTGTCCTGGCTCGCTCCTCGCTGCTCCTCGAACCCCACCACACGCCCTGGGGTGGCCAAGCCCAACCACCCATCCCAACCGGGGTGCAAAGCAAGACTAGACCAAGGGGACCAGGTTTCCCCCGACGCGTGGGCAAACGTGCACGCAGCAGGATGGCACACGCCTTCCCGCGCTGCTCCCCGAAACACCCCAGCCTGCAGCTCGGGGTCGTTGTGTTGCTCCGGTGAGAAAACCGGCTTTGCGTTGGCTTCTCCATGGGTGGATGTGGGAAGGGTCCATCGTGCCGGGCAGCCGCTCGGCAAGAGGAGCGACGGCGGGGCAAAGCCTTGCAAACCCCCCAGCGTTTGCAAGCAGCCAGGAAAGAAAATCCAGAGCACTCGAGTATCAGCTTAAAACGAGCAGCAACGAGACATCTCCAGCCCCGTGGGGATCAAGCGGGGAAGTCCCCTCCGCCTGGGCAGGCAAATGGCCGCGGGGCTCCGGCAGCGAAGTTGTTGCCCAAGGCTCTTCGTTACCAATTACAAACAATTATCCTCCCATGGCGGCTGACCTCGGCCCCGTGTCCGGGTGCCAGCTGGCCAGATGGAGCCTGGCCACGGCCGGCTGGTGGGGATTTAATAATCTTATCGATCTGCCAGACAGCCCGACACGCTGCGCCCGCCCTGCCGGAGCCCGTGGGGAGCATTGGGCTGAGCCCGGCCCCTCGCCGGGGGGAGATTTGGGAGCCCACGGGGACAACCAGGACTGGGGAGGAGGTGGCAGTGGGAGGGAAAGCATCTCTGGAGGAATGCAATTTAATGCAATTAAAAAAAGAGAGAAAAGGAGGTGTAAAGGAGCCCTTCTGAAGCAGGAGAGAGCGTGAGAAAAAAAAAAAAAAAGAAAAATAAAAAGCCCAACCCAACCCGGCAGCAGCGAGCGCTGGGCTTCAAAGGTCACCTCTGGGCATGAATTTTAATTTCACACAGGAGTTTTGTTCATTTGTTAATTATTTTCAGATGAAAAGGGAGATATTCCTGCAGCGGGTGAGGAAAGGGCTACAGCAACATTTGAATTTCAAAGGCAAGCTGTTCGCAAGGAAAACAGAAGGGGAAAAGGGAGAAATAACTTCAGGAGAAGAGAGGGGCTGGCGAGGGTCCCCCGCTGCCCCTGGCCGTGCCGGGGAGGTGCCCAGGGCAGGGGGGCTCTGCAATAAACCCCGGCTACCGCCGGCAGCCCTGGCATTGCAGGCACCGATCCCTCTCCCCCGTCCCCTCCATCGTGTGCCTCCGCTCCCCTCCCGAGGAACAGGGACACCAGGGGACAAGTCCTGACCCCAGGACAGGTCACGGGCTGGGGGGACGGGGCTGGGGGCCTCAGGGATGCTCTGAAACCAGGGGAATCGCCTCTGCCGGGTCTGCAAAGGGTCTAACCCGGGGGAGAGGGGAGAAGAGCAAAAGCAATCGGAAAGCCAGAGCCAGACAGGAGAGGACAGGGAGTGGGGAGAAAGCCAGAGGGTGCTTTCCTCCCCCTTTTAGTTTTTAAGGCTTTTTATGGAGTCTGAGGGCTGGGGAGGATCCGAGCGCATTGCACATAAAGCACAACCAGGCGAGTTGAGCCCCCGAGGGCCGTGCAGCGCGGTACGCCGGCATGACACCCTGCACCCCCGGCACCCCCGGCACCCAACCCGAAAGGCGGCTGCTTCTGGGATGGATACAGGGAGAGGCACAGAGCACCCCTGGGAACCTGCCCGGACAGTGGGGGAAGGGGCCCGCAGACCCCCGGACAAACCCATCCAGGATTATCTGCAGTTTCTTTTTCTCAGAGCTGTTTTTCTTTTACAGCGGAGCCGTGAACCCCCAAAAACGAGCCCTGGGAAAGGCTCCTGCCCGTGGCGGGGAGCAGCCTCAGCTCCACGGGCCACAAATATTGATGCCACCGCAGTTACTCTTTGCATAAAAGAAACAGAGTTATTTTTCCAACGAAGAAAGGAAAGGTTTCCCCCCTCCAGATAAATGTATTCATCCTCCTAAAACAAGGGGCAGGCGGAGGCGTCCCGGGGGCCAGAGATGCCGCACTGCTGCCTCTTGGCTCCGGGGGAATCCTCCATCGACCCCCCCAGGGGGGGCTGGTGCCTCGCTGCCCCGTGCCTCAGTTTCCCCATCCATCAGCTGAGGAAGGCCCAGGCACTCTGCAGGCAGCCCACGCACAAGGAGCTGGGAACGATCGTTATTCGGGAAGGGGAAGATTAAACCAAGGATTCATCATGATTTCTTGACTACTCTCGATCTCCCACTGAAGCTACTGGGGGGATTTTGCTCTCAGCTCCTCTGCAGCAGTTCTGCCCTGCCAAAGCCAGGGAAAAGTCCAATTTCAACAGCTCTGAGTCCGTTCTGATCTCCTCAAACCGAACGCATTTATGCCTAATGCAGAATTAAACTGCAGCAGCCATGGTGGAGGAGAGCGCGGGTGCACGGCACGGCCCCGGGTGCAAAGCAGCCATCCCTGCAGCGTGGTCCCGCGCCCCGGGCCGGGGATGCTCACCCAGCCCTGCACGCTCGCCTCTCCCAGCCTCATCCCTCCCATCACCAGCGACGCCAGCGGGACATAAAGGCAGCAAAGGGACCCAAACTCTCCCATCTCCTCACCCACAGCCCCAGCCTTTGAGGATGCCAAGAGCTGAAGCAGCACCGCAGGAGGCTGGGGCAGAGCCCGAGACACCCCGATGCCGTCCTCACCCCCGCGTTATCCCTACAGGTCGGGGACATTCAGCCTCTCCTGGGGTTCCCCATCCTGCCCATCCCAGGGGGATGGTGCCCTGCTGCATAAATCACTTCTTGTGCTACCAGTTCCCACTGGGCTCTCGCTAATGAGGCAGCAATAAAAATCAAGGGCCAGGTTATTAATAAAGCGAAGTGGCTCGGCGAGGCGGCGTTCCCCTCCCGGCAGCACGGTAAGTCAATACGGATGAGCGAACCCAGCACGGTTTGAACATCGCCGCCTGCGCCGGCAGCACCGGAGCTGGCCGTGCCGCGCTGCAGCTCCCGAGATGGAGCCGCTGCAGCAAGAACTGTCCCCTGCCACCGTCCCCTGCCACCGTCCCCGGCGGCGAGGCACCTGCTCCTGGCACCATTCGTCAGCGCTCCTCCGGAGCTGCAGCACGCTCACGATGTGCTGAAACGCTCAGTATTTTGTGTGTCTGCAAGAAAATACCAAGTGGAGTTTGCAAAGATTAGGCACATTTAAATGCAAATTGTGTTATTTCTGTCTTGAAAAGTGTCATTAATACATTTTCTGCAATTTGGAGAAATCAGTGGCAATTATTTTTTTCGAAACGAACCATTAGCCAACTTTCATTTGAAGGGGGAAAAATATCAAGAAAATCATTATATGACTGACACATTTCCTCCCAGGTCTTAGAGCTGCCGAGCTGCTTTCTCATACCAAGAATAATTACTAAGGAAAGGAGCTAAAAAGTACTTCCAGGAGACGGATGTGTACAAAGCCGAGTGTCTTTTCTTTACCGAAGGGTTGAACCAACACATGTGTATTCAGACCAACCCGAGCCCCTGCGCTCACCGGTCCCTGCCCAGGCACCGCCGCATGGCAAAGCCCATCGGCGGTGGTGTCGGGGCTGCATATTTCTTGCTGGAGCTTCTAAATGCCGTGGGTCCAAAAACCTTCGCCAGCATTTTGCAATGCTCATGCCCATGTGCTGACCACAGCGGAGGGTTTCTGGAGGGATGTAAAACACCGACACCGAGGGGAAGGCTGGGCAGGGGGCTCTCGGCACGGCTACGGCACCTGCTCTGCCGCCGCGCCGGCGCGCGCTCCCCCACAGTACCAGCACCCGGGTAATGCCCGTCTATGAAATCCGCACACACCGGTTTGAATTCAGCATTCCGTGTGATCTCCCGGCTGCTTTGCTGCTAAATGAAAGGAAAAAGGGAAAAAAAGACGATCTGTGGCGAGATTAAAAGAGAAAGGGGGAAAAAAAAAAAAAAAAGCACCTGCTCTTATTTGATTCCTCCGGGTGAGAGTGAAAAGCAAATTTACATAACGCGGTAAGTGCTCATTAACTGCTGTTAAATGACAGGCCCCCGCCTCTGGAGTGCGGCAGGGATACCTGCCCACCTCTCCTGCCCGCCCGCTCCGCAAAGAGCCCCGCCGTTCCAGACACCTCCAAAGCTTCCCAGTGGGGAACTGGGGCCGAGCTGGAGGTGCCAGGCTGCCGGTCTGACTCGCAGCCGGTTTCTCCCAGTGCCGTGCCCAGGCTGCGTCCCATTTTCCCCAGTGTCCACCACTGCCTCGCCGTCACACGACGAACAGCATCGTGTCCCCCTCCAAAAGTGGAGAGCGACGAGGTCGGAGCCACCAGGCTCTGCCCAAATGCCACAGTCCCTGGGACATCCATCAGCATCACCCCATGCAGGTCCCTGAGGTCTTGCAATGCCTCGTTCCTGCTGGATAATTAATAAAAACGCTCACTCTTCCTCCCCAGGCACCGACCCAGCAGCCCCCCGCCATCAGAGGACGCAGGAGCCTCAGGGCCGGCTGGTCCCTGGGCTGACCCCGAGCCTGTCCCCAGGTCGTGCCCACGGGATGCAGAGCACCAGCCTCCATCCGTGGGTGCCCGAGAAGCACCCGTGTGCTCCGGCACGGCCCCGCGGCCTCTGTACTGCGCTGGCAGAAGAGACTTCAGGGCAGCAGCAGGAGGGGCATCACAGCTGGGTTCCCTTTTCGCCGTGGGAGCCCCCGCCGCGCTGCCCCATCGATTCCCAGCCGCTGCCGGATCCTCCGCTCCCGCGGCCGCTCCCAGCCTTGCTGCCGAGCCCTGCCCTTAAATCCTGTCCCTGCAACCCAGAGCCCTGCTGCCATCCCCTCCACCCAGTGACGATGGCCGAGGGAGCGGGGTGAGCAAAGGTGGGAGACAAAACCCCCCCAGAGCGCCGGCACGACCCAGCGAGGGGCTGGGCGGCCAGAGCCGCTGACCGGCTCCATGGTCCTCTCGCTGGGGCAAGCCTTGGCCACGACGGTGGCTCCTCACCGGTGATGGATGGGCCCTGTCAGCCCTCCCAGCTCTTTCCTATTGACTTTTTTTTTTTTTTTAATACACATCATAAACCCCCAGCGCAGCAGCAGCGGCAGGACGGGGGATTGCAAACGCCCCGATCAGAGGGGGCGATGGATGAGGACTACAAAGCACCCCCGTGATAAATGCCCTCTGGGCACGGTGGGCACAGAGCCGTGCAGGACCCAGCTGAAGGGCAGCGGTGCAAGGCAGGGGTTGAACATCAACCCCGCTCCCCAAAAACCACCCGTAACCCACCCCTGGGCACCCCGAAACGCAGGGCTTTGCAGCCAGGCTTGCTCAGGGGGGCCAGAGCATTTCCCCCAGCCGAAGGATCCCGCCCTCAGCGGGGCTTCGTTTGCTCCAGCAATTAAACCCCCACTCCCAGAAAGCATCTCCTTTGCTGCCTCTCACTTGCTCTTCGACGGTCAGCGGCTGCGCGGGTAAAGCATCTTCTTCCATCCCAGCACAACCAAATTGCTTCTTATCGATCTCAGCCTCCCAGAATCGCAGTCCTGGGGTGCAACGCCCCACAGGGTTGGGCTGCGAGGGTCTCCGGGGGTCCCCAGGGCCGTCCCCGCTCTCCATCACCCGCAGCGAGCTGTGGGTAACGCTGAGCTGGCGTTCTTCGAAGGAGCCGGCTCTCGGTGCTGAGCGAAACCCGACGTGCAGCTGTTTAAGCCCCATAAATTATGCTTGGGTTACCTGCTGAACGCTTAATCAAAATAGCGTATTTCACCCGACGGCTTGACTGATCTCCTCTCTGCTTTTAGTAGCTTTTTTCATGTCCTCTTTTGCTCCGATATGGATCCAATATCTCCCGCAGCGTCCAAGGCCATAAAGATAAAAAATGGGGTAATTGTGGCAGAAGTTTATTGGTGGGAAAATACATGCGCACACAAACCAGCCCTGACAACTATTTTTTGGGCAGATGCGCTGCAGGGATAGATCCTCCGGCAGGAATCAATTCATCCTCCGGCCCGACCCGCTCCCGCGGCGCTGCCAGGAGCTGCGATCTCTGATGGAGGCACTGAGGTTTGAATATTACGAGATCTCAGACGGGCGATCGGCGGCCGTGGCGGGGTTCGGGGCAGGCAGCTGCACCCTGCGAGCTGCCCGGCACCCACCGAAACGCTGCCCCGAAGCGGCAGCCGGCAAAGCAGGCGGGCTGGAAAAAATGCAGATAAAGGAGACCAGCCTCTCCAGCCCCTAAAGGAGACCAGGCTCTCGCTATCTGGGGTGAAACCTGGGGAGCAGAAAGGATGAAAACATGATTTTGAGGAAAGGAGCAGTTTGGGCTGGTCTCTCTGACACCGCCAGACGTCCCTGGTCCTGTCCCACGAGGAGCGAGGTCGGGGTTGGAGCATCCTGGGGGAAACACTGCCGGGTGCCAGCCGGGATTGCTCCCCTCCAGCTTTGGAGGATTTTGGCTTTCCCAAGGCACGGAGCCGCTCGCCACAGACAACATCAACCCTACGGCTTGGGGCCCGACGGGCAGCCATGCCGGCAAGAGCCGTCACACCACACAGCGTGCCAGCACCTCCCGTCCCTCGCATCGCTCCCAACCTCCCTCCGCTTATTCCACCGATAAGCAAAAGCCCGTCGACAGCAGCCAGCAGCACCCGCGGCCGCTGACGAGCGAGACGCGCTCGCTCCGCTTTGTGCATCACCAAGTAAGTTGCCAGCGAAGCCCCGGTGCCCGACTCGCTATTGCCGCACTGATGCCTGAGTCAGAAACAGCCCGGTGCGGCACCGCCGGCAGCGGGGGGATGCGGGCTGATTTATAGACACGGCAGATTTGTTAAGTCCGACGCGTTGATGGGAAATGGAGAGAAAGCCCCAAGATGGGCTCTTCAGAGAAACACTTTCCGACTAGCGCTGCGCTTTAAAGTATATTTAAAATAACAACCCAATAAATTAAGAGCAGCGAGGCAGCCTGCAGAGCCGATCAGCGCGGCAAACTAATTTGCTCGGGCTCTTTCCCTGCTCCCATGGCTGACTTGGGGACGGCACCGATGTGCCGCAGCACGCACCCACCCGCTTGCAGCACGGCGCACGCCTAAACCCATTTCCCCCAGCTGCAATTTGGCTGGGACCAAACCCCTCCGGTGGAGCCGGGGTCTCTCCCAGCATCCGACGCCGGACCCCCTCCTCCCCCTGCTCATTCCAGCACCGTCCCCATGCTTTTCCCCCAAATAATTCTTGCACCTCCCATCAGCATCGCATCCATCCCAGAGGAACGCCGCTTCCTCCCCGCGCGAGCATTCAAACCTGATGATCCCCCCCCTCCATCACAGGGTGCTCCGTGACCCCCCCACATGGCACCGAGCCCTGGGCTCCAGCGAGCAGCTCCAGAGATAAGGTACGCTGCTAATTAAACCACAACCGACTACAGCTACATTACAATTAAAAGACAATTAGCTGCGCAAGCCAGCGTACGGGAGCAATGAGCACACTTTGGCAGGGAGACAAACGCCCCGTCCCTCCCGGCCGGGGCTGCAGCGGCGGGGACGGCTTCTCCTCATGGGTTTGAAGCCCGGCAGCACCCTCGCAGCTGGGAAACCCCGGCTGCAGCCCCAGCACCGGAGCTACTCCCCCCCATCCCCAGCTCTTGCCCTTCCCAGGAGCAGGTTTGCCCCCAGCTCAAATTTAACCAAATCCCACCCAGCGCCTCCCCACCACCTTCACATCCAGCGTGTTGAGCACAGCGCTGGCTTATTTATCCCCTTTTAATTTCTAAACTCCTAATGACTCTGTTATTAAGCCTGTAATATCTGGTTAAATTGTGCATGTCCTTCTGTTGGATCCCATCCTGCGAGGAGCAAAGCTCCGGGCAGCAGAGCCGGGGCTGGACGGGCGCAGCGGCATCACGCCGGGGTGGCACCGGCGGGCGCTCCCCGGGCAGAGGCTGCGGGACCAGGAGGGCGAGAAGGAGCCCAGGGCTGAGCAGGGAGAGACGTTTTCCTTCAGCTCCCCCGGGAAACCCCCTCTTGCCGGTCACAAGAGATGGATTTAAGCCCGGGGGTGGGCAGGGGCACAAGCTGGCATCGAGGACGGCTCCGGCTGGGGGGACAAGAGGGGACCGGCCACATGCCCATGCCCAGGGCAGGATGGAGAGACCCAACGGAGGCAAAGCCGTGCTTTCCCTCAGCGCCGGCGCTAACCGTGCCGCTGGCTGCCGGGAGCGCGGTGACGCCGTTCGCATTGCAAACCCAGCCAAAACCTCCCTGAGTTTTGCACTGAGACAACTGGGGCTGCTTCAGCTCACGGATTCAGGTTTCCTCCTTTCTCTGAATAAAGAAGAGATCCCACGAGCACCTCCAGCAGCCGAGATTATCAACAATTTATCAAAAACCACAACACGCCGGCACTTTTCCCCACACCGAGCCCCACCGCTCTCTTCCCCCCGCCGCCCCCAGCTCTCCAGCGGTGCGGGTTACGGCAGCGCGATGGGATCAGCCGGGAATCACTTTGCTTTGCTGAATCTTTATGGAAGAGCTTCATGCTAATTCAGTTTGATCCTCGCCGGGGTCCCAGCGGAGCGGCGGAGAGAGGATGACTGCGGGAGATAGGCTGGGATGGGGCCGCGGGCGCCGGGCGGGGAGCAGGGATGCTCTCGGAGAGCGATGCGAGCTGACAGCCGGCTCCCGTGGGATGCAGGGACCCGCGCCGGGAGATGCTCGGGCGGGGAGGAGAACACTGGGCTTAAAGGCTGATAATTAAAGCCCTCCTGTCAGGGTATTAATACCTAAATGCAACCAGTGAATGCATTAGCAGGGATCCCACTGGGGCTGTTGTGCTGTTTTATTTGATGGGTTTAATTAATTTATTTCTCTGCACACAACTGCTTCCCAACCGGTGGTGAACACACTTGGCCACGTCTTTCTCAAGGGTGGCTCTGGAGACACCCCGAGGTGGCACGGCCGGGCTCGGTGACCCCTGCGGGGGCCCGGGGGTGACCCCGAGCTGTCCCCCACCACGCAGGGGCTGCAGCCCGGCTCCCGGCACGCACCACTCACCTGCCTCGGCTCCCCCGGCTCGGCCAGCCCCTCTCAGTCGTGGTCCCCAGATCTCGGTGGCCCAGCTCAGTGGCCCAGGGGCTCATCTTGGTGGCCCAGCTCAGCTGTGCGCAGCCCCACAGGGTCCCAGCACAGGGACCCAGCTGCTCTGAGCTCCCCACCACATGCTCACCCCTCTCCAAACAGGGCAGGAGCCTCCTCCACCTCCATCCTCCATCCGCCTCCTCCACCTCCATCCTCTTCCTCCTCACGCAGCACAGCTGGGCTCATGGGTGGGGAGGAAACCCACACCCACCCACCCAGTCCTGCAGCTGCTCGCTACCCTCGTTACAGATCCTCGTTAGGGACCCACGAGCCCCCCAGTGCTTTGTGGTGTCCCTAACAGGGTGGCTCTGTCCTTGCCCACTGCTGGGCTCACCCACCTCGGGCTCAACCCCAAAAATCAAAGGACCCATCCACCCACCCAGCACCTCCCTGCAGCATTGCCTGCACCCAGCACCCCCAGTCCGGGTGACATGCTTGTTCACCCCTTCATCCCCCCCATATGTTCATATAAATTCATATAAGTTCTCTCCCCATCCATACCGCAGCCAGAAAAGAGACCGGCCCTGCCACAGGGACAGGCACCGGTGGGGCTGCCCGGGGCAGGATGGAGCCGGGGTCACCGCGGGCTCTGTCACCGCAGGGCACGGCCCCACGGCCCCGAGGGGATGGCAGCACCATGTGCCAGCATCACCCCTCGTGCCGTCCTGGCACACAGGGCACCGGCGGCTGCTCTGCCGCTCCACGCGGGGCACAAAGCCACGACAGCCCCGGGGCCACCTCTGTGCCCGGCGGCGAGGGGCACAGCCGGGGAGGGCAGCGCTGCGGGGGCCCGCGGAGTTGTATTTATGCCATGCCAGGAGGGAACTAAAAGACATCTATAAATTATATGATTTCTCCCGCCATGCTGGTTACAGGAGCGAGGCGGCTGGCGGTGACAGCCGGAGCCTCCAAAATGCCAAACTGGCCGTGCCGCCTGCTGCAACGCCAGCGCCGGGGCCACCTCCACGTCCCCCAGCCCCAGCCCGCAGCTCTGCTCCCCTCCGGCCGCCCCGGCGTGCTCGGGGCTGCACCCACCGGGGCACCCACCGAGGCTGAGCTGCAACTCAGCTCTCGCAGCTGGGGCTCCCCGCTGTCCCCACTGTCCCCGTTGTCCCCACTGTCCCCGCCACCACAGCCATCCCGCTCCCCACCCCGGGGATGATTGATGGGCTGAGCAAAGACGAAGGTCCCCGCCTCGTCGCTTCGCCGTGGCCAGGAGCGTCCGGGAGCATATTTATGGCTGCCATCCTTTACACACCAGAAGCCGTTACCTCCGGGCACCCGCAGTCCCAGCAGCCTTTAGAGGCCAATAAATCGCTGCTTCCGATGTGACAGCGTGGAGAGAGCGCTGGGGACTGTGGTGGGCACCGGGGACAACTGGCTCTGGGTCCTCGTCCCGAGCCCTGTGCACATCTCTGGACGTGATGAGCCCCACCACAAAATCACACACCCCAGAGGTGCAGGCTTTCCCCAGCTGCACGCACATGATGCACACACACACGTGCACACCTGTACGCACACATGCATGCACAGACATGCATGCACACACCCCAACACACACGAACGGGTCTCCCTTACTTCTTCCTCCCTCCCATCGTCACCGGCCCCACTGCGGGGGAAGATGCGAGCAGCCGCGGCCGCCCCGTCTCCCTCTCCTCTCCTCCCTGAGGAGCAGCGGGCAGATGTTTGCTCTGTGACAATCTGCATCCTGCTGGATTTGATAATAATATCAATTACCCCGAGCTTTCATCCACGGAGCTCTGTGTTCTCTGGAAATAGGGATGGATGGAGCCTCTTTACCAGCAGCCGGAGGGGCAGGGAGTCCCACGCAGCGGTCCTGGGGACGCCGAGCCTGGCGACAGATGGGGAGGTCAGAGGGAATTAGTGGCAGAAGCAGCAGGCAGAGCCCGGGGCCAGATTCCCTCTGGGAAACAGGGATACGCTGCAAAACTCCCTGTTTCCAACCTCAGCTGGAGGGGAAGCCCTGAGCTCTGCATTGGTGCCGATGGGGGAGAGCGGCGCTGCCAGGGGAGATGTCGGCCCCGGGGAACTGGCTGCTGGCGGATGGATGCTGGCGGCTCCTCGGCAGGGCTCTGCCACCGTGAGCCCACCACACCTGTGGGGCATCCGTGCTCAGCCACCCCCTGCACCCCAGCAACTGCCCCAGGCACCACGCTCCCTCGGGCACCCCTCTCCCTTCGGGCTGGGTTTGGCTGGAGCGAGGGGTGAGGTGGGACGTGGGTGCTGAACACCCCAAACCTCCCCTGCAAGCCCGGCTCTAGCCCCGGGGTGGGTGCTGCCCCCCGCCCCAGGCAGGCCTGCCCGCACCCCGAGCTGCTTGGGGAGGGGGTGTCTTTTTTTCACGCGTGTTATTATTTTGGCAGTGCTGGAGTCAAGTAGCTCAATTAAGCAATAACTGCCTCTGTACAGCCGCCCACACAGCCCGCGGTAAATAATTAAATGCTGAAATAATACAGCAGATGGGAAGCAGCACGGAGAGAGATCCGAGAGGAACCCGAATGGCTCCTGCCACGGCAGCAGCTGCACAGGGCCTGGATGCTGCCCGCGGTGCCACGCACCTCCCGAGCAGCGGCCCCGGCCGCATCCAGCACCCTGCAGCCCCGGCTGCATCCAGCACCCTGCAGCCCCGGCTGCATCCAGCACCCTGCAGTCCCGGCTGCATCCAGCACCCCGCAGCCCCGGCCGGCCGCGCTGAGCCACCGGAGCAAGGCACCCTACGGGTGCCACGTGTGGGTACGGCTGTGGTGTGAGGTGCCCCAGGACCCCCCGCTAGCGGGGTGTCTGTGGGTACCCCACGGTGGAGAGATGGAGATGTCCCTCCCCAGCTGCCATCGGTGGGGACCGTCCCGCCTGACCCTGCTCTGGCAGCCCCCGTGTCCCTGCACCGCGGCACCGGCTCTCTCCTGCTCCGCTCATCCCCATCCCTGCCCGCCACCGCAGCACCAGGACACCAGGCTCCAAAAATGTGGGAAAACGCCTGGAGGGGAAATTTTCCTCCCCAAAACCTGGCTCCCGCCCTGTGTCCCCCTTCCCAAGGAGGCGGCAGAGCCGGCAGAGCAAGCGACACATGGAAAGACATCATGGAAAATTTTAACCAAGCCCTGCTATTGATCTAGACGCGAAGCACATACCCAAGCAAGCCTGCCGCTCTGCTCGCAGATCATCTGCATTTATCTACTTCAACCAAGTACAGGAGCATCATTGAAAGGCCTAATTACAAGTTGCTGATAGATAAATATTAATGCCAAACCCCCAGGAATAAAAACATGGCTCGGTGTTGGGAGGGCTCGGCACGGGAGCCTCCCCTGTGCGTGGTCCAGCCACGAGCGCCGATGCGGCAGCGATGCCGGGACGGAGCTGGCAGCGCCCGGGCACCGCGTGTGCCAGGTTCCCCGGCTGCACCTGGGCAGAGCTGGCTGCGAAGGCAGCGAAATTCTTTTCGAAGGGCTCGGCGAGCGATGCAGCCCCGGCGCTGCCTGGCTCCCATTTACCTCCCGGGAAGCAGAGGGAGCCCCGCAAGCCTCCAGCCCGCAGCCAGGGCCCTAATGAGCCTTGAAAGTGGCTCCTGCTGTCTCCAAAGGGCCGGCAGCATTTATACAAGGAGCTGGTTGTGGGTCAGTGACTGCAGGCTGTTGTTTTATTAAGATCTCGGAGGGCATCGGCTCCCACGAGGCAGCCGGAGCATCCTCTCCGTATTCACATTTCCATCACATCCTCCTCAGACAGCACCGGCTCCACTCCTCCATCTGCTTAAATGCCACCTCCAGAAGGGATTGGCTCGAAACATCTTCTCCCCTTGGCATTTGTTTCCCGTCCTCCTCTTAAGGATTCGCCTGCTTGATCCTTGGAGTTCAGGAGGGCTTTGGACGTTGTGGGACCTGGGAGCGAGGCAAAACGTGTCTACCTGGGGCCGGGCAGGGGATGGTCTCAGAATCTCCACGGGTTGCTTCAGATTGGGTCCCCCGGCCACGCCAGAGCTCCCACGCCGTGTCCCCACAGCCTGGCTTGCCCAGGCACATGCCGCTGGCCGGGCACAGGCACCTCTGCGACGAGGGGAGAGGAACAAGGTCCCATTTCTTAATGCAAACGGCGCCCGTTTGGGTCCGCAACAGCTCACCCTGGACAAGGCTGCAGTGTCCGACCCCAGATGTCACCCACTTGGGGACAGCCCTGGGGACGATTCTGCCCCAGGCTCACAGCCGTGAACGGCTTCGCTGCTGCTTATTTTCTGAGTGTGAATTGAATCTCAGCTGACAACAGGCTTTTCTGCAAGATCTACCTGCCTGGCGTCTGGCAAATCAGATCTGTAAAATGACCCCAGGAGACGTCTTCCAGATCTTCATCTCCTCGATTATCAGCTCCCGGACGATTTCAAAACAGCCCCAACACACAGCCTGGAGCTGCTCTTGGAGCTTAATCTCACGCCCAGCCCAGCCCCGAGGAGCAAGATGCAATCCTGAGATGAACTGGGATGAACTGGGATGCTTTAGGCGTCTCGCCGCATGTGGCTGGAGATGCACACACGTGCACATGTGCTCCTCGGTGCACGCGTGGCCCGTGGCTCTGCCGGGGGTCTGCTGCCTGCTCCGATGGCCGGGGGACTCTGTCACCTCCTGTGCCACCTCCCCAGCCCCGCACCCACCTGCCTTTGGGGACCACACCGATGCACAGCCCCCCGCACCCTGCTCCCCCGCACCCTGCTTGCTTGGAGGGTGGCGGTGGCGGCGGGGGGGGGACCCGGCGCAGCTGTTGCTGGCGGGGGATATGACAGGGTGTCACAGCCCGTACCCCCCCGGCACGCTGTCAGGGAGCGTTTTTTCCCAGGAGCTGCTGAATAATTTGCATCCGCCAAGACGCAGCTTCTGGGCCGTGTTTGTCAAAGTCAATCTGCAGCTCGCTGCCTCCGGAGATTCGAACATGATAGTGGCATCAAGCCTAAACGACGTGCACGGTGATCGCTCCGGCACTGCCCCCCCCACTGGCACGGACCCACGCAGCCGGCCCCGAGCAGCTTTGCAGGGTCGGGCTGGTGCTGAGGACCTTCTGCCCATCCCAGTGCAGCCCCCCTCAACCTTGGCCCCAGGGCTGCAAATTCCTGGGTCCAGGCAAGGAGAGAGCCACCGGCTCGTGGGTGCCGCAGGGACAGGGTTTCCACGCCCCCCCCCTCCCCGCTGCTGGACGAGGGCCACCCCCGGGGCGAGCCACGGTGCTCGGTGGGAAGCACCGAGGGGACCAAATGCTATTTCCAAGCAGCAAGTGCAGGAGCATCACCCCCAGCTCCAGCATCAGCCCTCATGCGCCTGCCCACGGTGCGTGTCACGAGCTGGGGGTGCTCAGCCCCCACCTCGCCCTCCCTGCTCGGCACCGTGGGGAGGGGACAGCGGGTGCTCCAGGACGTCCCCTCCGCGACAGCCGCTGATCCTGCGATAGAACTTGTGTTCGCTCAGCAACCGGCTTTGTTCCCCGCACAAAGGGAGCTGCCAGGGAAGAGGTGACAGCGCAGGCAGAGGGACGGGGGGTCTCTGCGACGCGGGAGGAGGATGGGGCTTGTCACAGCAATGCCAGGCACGGTGGCACGGGGCTGGGCTGGAAGTGGAGGGGAAGGGGGGGCTCAGATCTTATACAGGGGCTCAGTCCCACCCCAGGGCTATCACTGGAGCTCGCTGAGCCTCCCGAGCACGAAAATGCACCAAAAGTCCCTTGTTGGGGTGCGCCTGCCCGTGGCCCCCCAGGTCCCTGCCCAAGGAGGGAGCCCTTGGAGAGGGACCAGGCAGCGGGGCCAGGCTGGGCTATGTGACGTGGGGACATCGTGGGGATGGCACCAGAGCTGCCGAAGCCCAGATGAGATGGAGCTGGAGCATTCTCCCAGTGCACCACAGGTCTCCACAGCACCCTGTTCTCACAGCCGGACCTGCCAGGGCACCCCGGGGACCCTGGGACCCCGAGGCAGAGGGGTGCTGTGGGCTCCAGGGAGCAGCCTCCGCAGGCAGGGACCTGCCAGCCCTGCTGCCCTGAGGGCAGGACACGCTGCCCTTCCATCCCCCTGCTTCATCCGTCACCAGTTACAGCCATTTGCAACCCCAAATCAGCGCTCTGGGATTCCCACCCTCCTCTCGCTCGCCTCCCGGCACGCGCCAGCCACACTAAATCCCAATGAGCATCTCCCGTGATTTGCAGTGAGCCGGCTGGATCCAGGCACTCCATCAACGTCCTCCGGCAAGGCCTCCCCTTCGCTTCAAAAGTTCCCAATTCAAGGGGAGTGGGGGTTGTTCTCACTTTTATGTGCTATCTATAGTCCCCTCTATACCTCTATATATAGATTATATATCTCCTAGCTAATCTCTTTGCAATCATAAAACCATTAAATTAATTAACCAAGGGAAAGAGAGGAAAGGCTGGATGCCCCCCGAAGAACAGATGATCGTTTTACATTTATTTATACCAGAATTAAAGGCGGGCCAGCCCCAGCGCTGCCAGTCCCCAGGCTGCTCCAGCCACACGGAGCAGAGCCACGAGTCCACCGCAATGGGCCCCACGGGCTGAGCCGGTGCTGAGCCGGTGCTGCCGCTGCAAGCTCTGCCGGCACCGCAGCCTCTGGCTCACCTTCCTATTTTACAGGTGGGGAAATGAAGCACGAAAAGAGCTGGAGGTGGCTGAAGCTGTGCAAGACCTCCAGCTCCCGCAGCCCTGCTGGCATCGCCGGGCTGGATCCGGAGCACGGGAGGGCTGGGAAGGGGGTGCTGAGCCCCGCACTGTCCCCCGCCTCCCCCCACGCAGCCCCGGCGCGGCTGCTCCCACCTCGCAGACGTGCGAGAAATCCAGGCTTCGGCGCGGGGCGGGAAGGGAGGGTGTGAAGTGGCGATAAATCGGCAGTGACTGCCAGGAGCAGCCGGCGGCGAGGGAGCTGCGGCAGCCGGCGTGAGCAGCCGCGGGCGCTGGAGGTCTGGCCCCAGCCCCTCTTTTTGAGGGAGAGCTCAGCATGGGGTGATACCTGCACATTTGCAACTGAATGCGACCCAAGCTCCTTTGCTTGGGGTTGAGAAACATCATCGTCCGGAGCTGGGCATGCCTGGAGCTTTTCCAGCGGATTTGGTCTGAGCCAGCGGGTTCAGACACGGTGGGAGAAGGGTGAGGCTGAGATGAGCACCCAGAGGAGGAGACCACGAAGCACCCAGGGCTGCCTCCCCCCCGAGCCGGCACGCCGGGACCGGGGAAGCTTCCCCTCTGCCAGCCCGGCGGCTGATTGATGGGCTGTCTGCCTGCAGTCCCCAGCCGTCACTCAGCCTCTAATCCGCAGCCCTGATGCATTCTCCTCACTGACAACGAGCTGACACGGTTTTCATTGCACTTAATCAACTCTTTAAATTTAATGCCCCAATCGGCAGCATCTGCATTGGCCACTCGACAGCAGCCGGGTCCTGCAGAGGTGGGGACGGGCAGGCGGGATGAAATCCCTCACTGGAATTTTAAGGATCGGGCCAGCAGCATGAAGCCGCTTTCAGCATCCAGAAGCCCTGGCAAAGGGTCCCTGTCCAAAACCCAGCTCAGCTCCCAGCACTTCCCAGCCGCGCTGGCAGCAGCTCGGCGCCGTTTCGGCAGCTCTGCTCTCCCTCCCATCGTGCCAGCGGGGAGCAACCCAGAAACTCCCCTGGGTGAGTGAAGCCCGGAGGGGTGGCATGTGTCCCCCAGCTCCGGTGACACCCCCCCAATGCCATCACCCCCCCACTGCCCTGGCTACAAACAGCACCGGAGCCCGTGTCCCTGCCGACAGCACCGCGGCCCCGTGCTGGCCCCAGGCGGAGGGGACACAAATGCACCCCAGAAGCGGCCGTGCACGGTGCTGAGCTCCCGGCAGAGCATCAGCCCCAGCCGCGTGTGCCCTCTCCCCGTTCACACACAGGTGCTGGGGAACCGTCGGGTCCTTCCGCAGCTCCTGTTTCCCACCACCCTCCCGGGAAGCCGGTGGAGCTGGCGCCAGGCCACGGCACTGCTGCGCCGGCACCTGCGCAGAGCCGCCAGCGCAGCGCCCGCAGCCCGCGCCCGCGGCACATCGCTGCCGGCAGCCCGGACCGAGGGGGCTGCCCGGGCTCACCCAGCCGGCGAGGGGCTGCGAGGGGCTTCCTCAGCCCTCAAAGGAGGAGGGGGAGAAGAGGAGGAGAGGGCGAAGAGGAGGAGAGGGAGAAGAAGAGGAGGGGGAGAAGAGGAGGAGAGGGCGAAGAGGAGGAGAGGGAGAAGAAGAGGAGGGGGAGAAGAGGAGGAGAGGGCGAAGAGGAGGAGAGGGAGAAGAAGAGGAGGGGGAGAAGAGGAGGAGAGGGCGAAGAGGAGGAGAGGGAGAAGAAGAGGAGGGGGAGAAGAGGAGGAGAGGGCGAAGAGGAGGAGAGGGAGAAGAAGAGGAGGGGGAGAAGAGGAGGAGAGGGCGAAGAGGAGGAGAGGGAGAAGAAGAGGAGAGGGAGAAGAGGAGAAAAGGGAGAAGAGGTTTTGCTCATCTGATTCCCGGTGACGCGAAGCCGAGGTGCACACTGTGCTGCAGCTTGGGCATAGCTATAAGCGGTGGCCCCAGGGATGCCACGGTGTCACCGCCAGCCTGCACGCTCCGACAGCATCCACATGCCTCCACAGTCCAGGACACAACCTCCCACGGCAGGCCAGTGACTCCCCAGAAGCCCCTCAGAGTGACAAAGGAGGTGACCCCCATGGCACAGGGGCAGCGGGGACCCTGGACCCGGGCGAGTCCTGCGGTGAAGCCGGATCCCGGCAGCCGTGGAGCAGCGGGATGAGGAGGTGACGGCCACGCTGCCGGGCTGGGCTGGCCAGCCAGCGATGAGGGACTGACGGACGCGGGGAAGGAAGCCTGGCTGGGAGCAGGGGAGCGGAGCGTCGGGGACGCCGCTGCCAGGCTGCCGCTGCGGGGAGCGGTGACGGCCGGGTGATGCGCTGCTCTCCCGCATGGCAGCCAAAGCCGAGCGCTGCGGGCAGAGGGGGACGCTGGGCTTCACTCCACTCGAAACACACGGGAAACGATGGGAATGAAAAGCCCGGCGAGGTTTTGGGGCTGACCTGCAGCAAAGGCAGCGTGAGCCCTTCCCATGTGAGCTCAGCTGCCGAAAGCGCAGGCTGCTGGAATCGGCTGGGGATGAGCACAGAGATGCAGACGAGGCCGGTCCTGAGGCCGGAGCAGCTTCCCAGGGGTCTGGGTGCTGCTGGGGTGCAGCTGGGGGCTCCCACCAAGGCTGGCAAAGGGCACTGTGTCCACATGGAGCGTGCAGGACTGATGCCAGCAGGATGGGAGATGCCCAGCAGGCAGCAATGCCCGCAGGAACCCCTGGTCCCCGAGACGTCCCGGTGGGGTTCTTCCCTCCCCAGCACCCTCCTGGGTGCCAAATCCTGCCCGACACTGGGGCAGCGGCTGGCAGCCCCATCCCACTGCCAGCTCTGCTCGCCGTGCTGCAGAGACCCGGGGAATTAGGGGACAAGAGTGATTTTTCTCTCTTCACCTTTCTTTGTACTTTTATGCTAATGGCAATAATAGGAATTAAACATCTCCTGTGCAGCAGAACAAAGGCCTCTATTGAGAGGAGATCGGTGTGACCGTGGCTGACGGCGCGCTGCCAGCAACACGGCAGCCGGATAAAGAGCCCTCGACTGCTGGAGCAGGAGCGGGGGGCAGTGGGATGGGGAGCACCCTGCACCCCTGGAGCACTCCCCAGCCCCGGGGATGGGGTTCATCTGCCGTGGGTGCACCGCAGCCCCTCTGCCATGAGCCCTCAGCCACGGCAAAAAGCCTTTGGAGGAAATCTCTAGAGCATTTTGCCAGCTGGCCAGAGCCGGAGCGTGCGCCTGGCCAGCAGCCCCCATCTGCTCGGGGCAAGGCAGCCCCCTCCGGCCCCCTTCGCCCGCCAGAGCCCGTGGGCAGCAGCCGGCAGCGCTCGCTCCAGCCCTCACATGCTGCGGTCCGTGCTGCGCAGGGCGAGAGCGGCTGCGGGAAGGCGATCGCCTGGGATGCTCCAGCCTGCCCTACATTCCTCCTAAATATAACCGGCCAGGTGCTGCCGTTTCACCTGCCGGAGCCATCTCAGGAGAGGCTCAGCTTGTTCCAGCTCGCCTTGCCCTGGGATGCTGAGCCCACCACTGCCAGTCTCCCCAGCACCACCGTCCCCATCCCGCAGCCCCGGTGTCACCTCTCCCATCCCTGCCCGCAGCGGTGGCTGCGCAGGGTCGAGGAGCCGGTGGCACCAGCTGCCCCGCCATGGGGAACCAACCCAAAAAGAGATGGGAACACGCTTCCCTCGCCCCGGCGGTGGAGGGGCCGGCGAGTGCCGGCGCTGGCACCGTGCCGCTGGCAGCTGTGGTGGCTGGGCGGCAGAGGAGGATGAAAAGGCAGAGCGGAGCTCACCACACACGCTCGCTCTCACCTTCTGCTTCCCAAACTGCTGGGGAAATACGGAGGCTGTGCCGGGGCCGAGCCACGCCAGCAGGCAGGGAGGGGATGAGAGAAGAGCTCGTCCCCAGCTCGGCACGTCCCCAGATGCCTCCTGTCCCCAACAGCTGGTGAGGGAACAACATGATGGGAGCGTGACCACATGCTGCAGCGGTTGCAGAGGATCCCTGGCCAGATTTTGGGCTTTCTCCTGCCTGCAGGCAGCCACTTGCTGCCGGCAGAGCTGGGACTGATGCACAACCCAGGGCCTCTTTGCTCCTTGCCGGTTGCTTTGCTCGGGGCTCTGCACCCCCAGTCCTGCAGCAGCGGTGACGCCGTTGGGGACCCCCCTGCGCCGCGGGGGCTGGGAGGGCCGTGTTCATGCTGGAACCCAGCTCACACCACAGGGTCCCAGCTCAAAGCCAGTTGCCATCCTGGATTTTTAGCTCATCCTCTCCGTTTGTCCCCAGGACCCAGGGAACAGCCTCTCCCCGCTTCGTGCTCTGCTCTCGGACACCCCGTTCCCCTGCTCGCTGCGGGGCAGAGAGCTGCTGCGAACAGCCCAGGGCAAGCACAGAGCTCCGGGTGGGCTGGGGGGACCCCCCAGCCCCAGCCCCGCTGCTCTCCCCCCGCAGCCCAGCTCCCCGAGGGGCTCGCAGACCCCCCCTCTCCAGGCAGCCCCACGCCGATGCTGCTGCTCGGGGACTTGACTCCCTCACCCCGGCTTCCCGCTGACTGCTGGCAGCTCTTTCATCTGCAAAATGCCCCAGATCCCCATCAGCTACAGCTCCTTAATGACCCCCTTTCCAAGCACTGCCGGGGGCTGCTTTTCTCACTTGCTGGGTTCACGAAGCAGCCAGAAAGGGCCTGGCATTCTGCGGCGGTTCCTCTAATGAAGCTCCCAGGGCAGGATCCATCCTCCTGCGGATGCTGCAGGAGAGGCAGCCCCAGCCCCAGCCTCCCCTGGCTGCCCCGTGCCCCGCGGGTATGCCCATGGGCCGCTAACGAGGGGCTCAGGGTGGGTGGTTGGGCACCCATGCGTGAACTAATTGGACGATCATGTATGGATTGCTTGGGTGGCCATGCAAAAATTAATTGGGCGCTCGTGCATGGGCTGAAAGGGTGCTCATGCATAAATTATTCGGGTGCTGTTGCACGAGCCCTCTGAGCGCTCCCGCACAACCCGCTCGTGCGCCCGGGCCCGAGGGCGGTCGGTTCGGTACCCGGCGCTCTGTGCCCGATGGAGATGGGGAGCGGGATGAGCCCGTCACCCGCAGGGAACCGAGGAAGTGGCACCGATGTCACCGTCATCACCAACGTCAGACTTTCCCCCTTTCCGCGCTCACCGCATTCTCGCCTCTCCATCACCCCTCGCGCTGCAGTCCTGGGGATGCAGCAACACCTCGGACAGCGGCTCACATTGTCCTTGTCCTTATTGTCCCCCGGCTGCCCCCAGCCCCCTGCCCAGGTGGGCACACACCCCTTGCTGATCTCCGAAAACCAACAGCCTCTTCTTCTCCCCGGAGCCAGGGTCACGCACGACCTCCCTCCTCCCCGCGCAGCCCCACGCACCCCAGGGGGGGACAACCCCTGGGGACCCCCCGTGCCTCCTGCCCCTCTCCTCATATTTTCCTCCGTGGGCTGTTTTCCCCTTCGCCTCCTGGTCCTGCCCGGGAGTTTCTCCAGGCAGGAGCCGAGGGGTTCGCACCACGGGGCCCTGATCTCACTTAGGGACTCCAGCTGCTGCCGCCGCCGAATAAAGGATGCTCTTTTAAAAGCTCCCAAAAGCTTCGGCTCTGGCAGCAAGCTGATGTTCACCTTGAAAAAGCCATTTGCTGAAGGCCAGAGACACGATCTCTGCTCAAGTCAAAAGCTGCTCCAGTAATGGATGTGCAGATAAAAGCACCAACTTGGCAGCGCAGGGTTGGCACCTCCTTCTGTGGCAGCCGCAGCCCCCGGCACCACCGGACCCCCGCGCCGGCAGCCGGCTCCTCGCTCGGCCGGGCAGCCCCGTGTGCTGCCGGGCACCGAACCCGGAGATGCGGGTACGCAGCCGCCTTGTCCTGACACCCGGATCGCTTGGGCTGTGCAGGATGCGGCCCCGGGCTGTGAGGTGCCTGTGCCAGACCTGCCAGCTTACGGAGAAATCACGGCGTGCTCCGGGGAAGGAAGGAGAGCAAAGACGGAGCAGGAGGAGGGGTGCACGCCGTTGCTTGCCCAAAAACACGCTTCCTCCTGTTCTTCCTCCTCTTCCTCGCTGCAACAGCAGCTGCTGCTGCTCTGCAAAACGTAACCCCCGCATCGCATCCCCCTCCAAAATGAGCCTCCCAAATGACAGCCCCGGGCTCGCCGCACCTGCGCAGGGCACCATGCCGGGCAGCGCGGGAGCTCGCACCAACCCCTCATTAACTGCCATCGTTAGGGCTGCCTGAAGAGCCGGCACCACGACAAGAAGCCTAATTACAGCAGTGATCCACCATGACAGGGTTAAATTAACCTCGGGGGGGGGAGTCTCGCCTCCCCTGCCCGGCTCAGGCTGCTGAAGAGGTGCTTCCCCCCCTCCCGGCAGCCGGCCGCCATCCCGGTTATTCCCCGAATTGTGGGTATTTTCCCAAGCCCCCATCTCGGCTGCAGCCCCCCACCCATTTGGGGGATCCCCACTTCCATCCCACCCCCGCAGCCACCATCGCCCCAGGATGCCGGAGCATCCCCTGGCATTTATCATCCCATTAAACCCCGTTAAGGACCAGGCTTTACCCCAGCCTGCCCAGCAGCCAGCCCAGTTTGGTCCCAGCACACAACGCCGGAGCTGCAGCGAGCGTTTCCCACCCTCCTCGGCTGTAATGACTTGACATTTTGAGCGCGAGAAGACACAGAGGCCTTTTAAAATAGGAGGTAATTCATAAATCCAAATATTTCAGTTAACAATTGCCTTTTTCCCCCCAAACTGTCCAACTTCATAAATATGCATTTCCCTCTTCTCACTTTCTACAAATCTATTATTGTTTTTACCGACAACAGGAGGCTGCAGTTTGCATTACGAGTGTGTAATTTATCATTAAAATGTAATTTATAACATATAGAGTAGAGCATAATAAAGTCTGGATGTGGTGATAGATGGCCGGGAAGCATGTGTTTAAAGGGTATCTTGTTTACATCCTTGTAGGTCTGCGCAGAAAGGGAAATGTGATTGTTTAAAAATAATTACCTCTGTGTTCTGCATCACTGTGTGCTCCCCCCGCTCCTCCTCCCCCCCGGCCCTGCTGCACCTGGGAAACCCCCGACCAGCACCCAGAAGAGCCGCTGTCCCCGCAGCTGGGCAAAGGCTGCGGCTGGAATCACTGGGGATTTATGCGGTGTTGGGTGCTGCATCCTGGCCAGGGGAGGGAGAGCACCCAGGGAAGGGTGAGCACCCAGGGGAAGGAGAGCACCCAGGGAAGGGAGAGCACCCAGCAATGAGTGAGCACCCAGGGAGAGGAGAGCACCCAGGCAAGGGTGAACACCCAGTGATGAGTGAGCACACAGCAACGGGTGAGCACCCAGGGAACGGAAGGGCGTCGAGGAGGGATGGGGAGCCGGTGTCGGGGGTGGACGCATCGATGGAAGAGCACCCAGGGAAGGGCAAGCTCCCAGCGATGGGTGAGCACCCGGGGAGGGGTGAGCGCCCGGGGAGGGGGGAGCACCCAGGCAAGGGTGAACACCCAGGGATGAGTGAGCACACAGCAACGGGTGAGCACCGAGGGGAGGGAGAGCACCCAGGGCAGGGTGAGCACCCAGGAGAAGGAGAGCTCCCAGGGAAGGGAGAGCACCCAGCGATGGGTGAGCACCCAGGGGAGGGCGAGCACCCAGCCGCCCCGGTGCTGTTTGGCAGCGGGGTGGTTTGCACAGGACGGGCAGCGATGGGGCTCAGATACCGGCAGCTCCGGCTGGATTTGAGCAGCCGGGGAAGGCGCTGCCCTCCCCTGAGTTATTGCCGTGCAGGTGGAGACGAGCCAGGCAAAACTTCCATTTCCCAGCGAGCGGAGCGGACAATAGGTGTATTTCTAGGCGAGCTGCGACCCCCGAGCTGTCACGCAGGTGACAGCAGCAGGACGCGGTGCCACCAGGAGCCCAGCGCGGAGGAGGCAGCCGGGGCACTTTCCTCCTCCCAGGGACTTGCGTGCGGCGGCTGGTGCAGAGCTCGCCCGAGCAGAGACAGTCGGAGCCGCTCCCCAAAATGATTTATCTGCAGCATAGAAGCCAAAAAAATTGTCTTTTATAAATCACCGGCCGCTGGCTCTGCTCCTGCCGGCCCGAGCGGCTGCACGCCTGCGGTTTGCACCCTCGCGAGTCCCTGCGCCTTCCCTTTCCTAAATATGAAATAAATTCAGGGGATGCAGGAGCAGGACACGCCGGTCCAGGCTCCATCCCCGCAGCCACCAGCGAGCTGGGAGGATGTTTGTGGCAATTTAGGTGTTTTAAGGCTGCAACTGTGGGAAATTTAGGAATTACGGAGGGAAAAGGCTCCCCGGAGGGAGGCAGGCGCGTGCGGGCATCCCGCATGCTCGGCCTTTGGAAGCGATGCTGGGCACCACTCTGCTCTCCATCCAAAAGGTGTAAATCCCTCACGGCCCAGCTGATCCAGCAGAGATTCTGGCTTCATTCCTGAGCCACCGAAAGCCGAATCCGGCCCATTGTTTTCAATCTGTCGGCTTTCAAATTGCTCCTAAATAACACAGTTTATCTTTGGCTGATTGAGTCTAAGAATTTTGCAATTACAGACAAACAAGGACATTCAGCATCACGTTATTTGCATTTTTAAGGACCAAGATTTTTTCTGCAGGTTTTTGACTAACGATGTTTAGGCCGACGAGCGATTGCAAACCCCAGTCATGTCACGCGCTCAGCCCCTACGGCCGGACCCGACCCCCTGCGCGGCTCCTCTAACCCACCCCCAAAGCCCCCCCAGCGTGTGCTCCCCCCCGAGCCCAGCCCGGGGCTCCTCGCGCAGCCGGGGAACCAAATTCAATCCCAAATGCTGCTTTTCCCCCCCCTTTTTTTCCCCTCTCTCCAGCTGCAGTGAAGCTGCGGGAAGGCAAACTGCAGCCACGGCGCAACAGAGTGACCCCGGAGCATCTCAGGAGCCGGCGGCAGATCCAGCACTGGTGGTACTGGGACCACCCTGCAGTGAAACTGGTCCCAACCTCCCTCTCACAGGGAACAAACACCTGCCTCCCGCAGGCAATCCTGCACCCGATCCCGCACAAACCCCACGCCGGCCGGGAGCCCAGGAGCACGGTGAGCCGGCGCAGTTGCATCCCCCAGCCCGGCACACCGGCAGCCGGCGCGGTCTCCACGGGGAGCTCAGCGAGGGGTCAGCAGCGGCCGCGTTCCGCCTTTTATTCCTCTTTTTGTTGGCGTGCCGCAACCTGCCACCCGGCTGCTCCATTAGGTAGGGCTCTCTCCTCCAGGCCCCTTTTTCTGCTCTAATTACCTCCCCCCTCGGCACGCACCCCCCCGCCGGCGCTGCACACCTCATTGATCACCTTGTCAAAACTTCCCCGCTCGCCAGGCTGGGGGAGCGGGGCTGCGGCGGCGAGGAAGAGGAGCGGGAGAGGTGTAATTACTCCCTCCGAACGATGCCAGGGGTCCCAGAGCTGTATGAATGATTAATTACCGCCCCGGTTGCGTGCGCGGAGAAGCCGCTGCTAATGCACTAAGTGCTCTCCCCTGCAAAATACCTGCTCGAAGCCCAGAGGGAGCAAAGCAACCGCAGAGCAACTGCGGTGCAAACGTTGCACACAAACCGGTGCAATGCCCCAATTCCAGGCCTACGGGTGCTGGGCGAGGCACCCATCCTGCTCCAGTGGGAAGCACACGGGTGCTGACCCCCAGCAAATGCAAGGAGTCTGGTTGTGCGTAGCCGGCACCCGAGCTGCGCCCATTTGTGCTGTTACCCCCCACATTCTCTTTTTCTGCCTTCCCCAGCTGCCATCTCCTGCCCTTTTAGTCAATCCTTTGAAATGCCGGCTTGGACAGCCTGGAAAAATGAGCTGAATCCCTGGATTTTTGCAGCAGGGATGGGCAGGGAGGAGATGGGGCTCACCCGCTGTGGGCTTCGGTATCGCTGCTAACGGGGTGGCCGTGCCCACGCGGGTCCCGGTGTGACCGTAGGGTGAGGGTGGGGGGATGCTCCTGACAACCCCGAGCCCGCGGTGCCGGGAAGGGGCCGGACACAGCCCCCCCTCTCCCGTGGGGTCCTGCCCCGGGGCTGCGCAGACCCTGTGTCCCCAGTCAGCCCAACGCCACGCATTCCCAGCGACTCCCCAGCCAGCAGGCCGTTACATCAAAGCCATAGCTCATCTTTCATCCTCTTTTTTTTTTTTTTTTTTTCTATTTTATTAGGTTGTTTATGTTGCTAAGTGCAATTAATTCCTCTTTGGGAGACAGCGGCGATGGGGAAGGGAGAGCTCCCAGCACAAGGGGCTCGGCTGGGGCTGGCGTTGCCTCCCTCCTCCTGCCACCCCCCGAGCACTGGGGGTTTCACCCCTGCACCCACCGCAGCATCGCTGCCTCCCTGGAAGCCCCGACCAGGAGCTGCTTCAGCATCTCCAAACCCTCCTGTTAATTCTGGTGTTCAGTGCTCTCCGTAATGAACCGCTCGTGGAAGTTCACAATCACACGGTTTCGTCTTGTTATGGAAAAAGGACCTAATTAAAAAGGGAAATGAGTATGACATCGTAAAAATGTTCAATTAAGTTTATCTCATTACAGTTAATATGAAAGGGGAACTTTGGGCTTTTTACATTTTACTCCAAAATTCGGGGCTGGCAGTTAAGGAGCAGTGTTCAATCACAGCCTCCTTGGGAAAGGACGAGGGAAGGAGACGGGGAGGGGAGGCTGGCGGAGGGGGGGGGAAAAATGATATTAATTAAACACGCACCTTATTAATGTTCAGGGCCGCCAACCTGACTAACGAGACATTTCGGTGCAGCCTGTGCGGCGCCCGGCTCTCGCGCCCAGCGGGCACACGGCGAGGACGGGCACAGCCCCCGTCCCGCCTCGGGCCACCGATGCCCCACGTCGGGCAACCAGGGACCGAAGCCGCGCTCAGGCTCCCACCCCCGCTCGGCGGCAGCGAGGAAACAAAGCCGCCGAGATGTTTTGATCCAATTAGCTGTAATTTATTTCGTGCTCGTCAGCACTTCCCCGCCGGGGGATTTGCAGTTTTGCTGGGATGTGCGATCTCCGCGGGGAGATCCCGGCAGCAGAAACCTTTCCCCTCCCCAGCCCAGCACCCGGTCACGATCAGCACCCAAGGGATGCAGACGTTTTTCAGCAGTGACTCGCGTTGAGTTTTATTGGGGTGAATCCTCATAAATTTACACCCTGTCAGCAAAGGTTCTTCTGGCATTTAGATTTTATATCCTGCACTTTTCAAGGAATAAAACTTGGGTTGGGCTTTTTTTTTTCCTTCAACACCCTGAATAATGAAACTCGCTCCTCTCCATCCCTGTCTCCCGAAGTGAGCGGGGGGGATGGAGCAGGGAAGCCTCGTCCGGAGGAGCTCCGGCTGCGGGGACCCGCCGTGCCTGGGAACTGGGGGGGGATAAATAAAGAAATAACCCATCGGGGCGGCCAACAGGTGCCTTTTTCTCCTTCTCCCTTTATGAGCCGCACGCCCAAGGAAGGTAAACAGATGTTGTTTTCTTCACGGAGGCTCTAATTTACGGCTGTACCCACACACAAAGGGAAAGCAAGCTGGGGAAGGTGAGGAAGAGGAAGAGAAGGAAGAAACGGGAGTTTTCTCCAAGGAGCCTGAGCCATTTGTTCAGCCCACTGGTGCTGCCGCATCCCTGCCCGTCCTCATGCTCGCTCCCGGGCAGCGGAGCAGCCGCATGAAATGCCCGGGTGAAACCCCAAAATGCCGCGGCTCCCACTAGCCCCCCCCACCCAAAGCCCCCCCGCCGGGGTCCTGGGGCTCCGGCTGAGCCCCGTCGCAGCATTTGGCCCCAAATCCTGCCCATCGCCTGGGCAGAAGCCCGCGGAGGCCGGGGGCCGCCCTGGGGTGATGGGCATCGCCCGCTCTGCCGAGCAGCCCCGGGGACGGGGATTTCAAGGCGTGTTTGATGCATCACCTGTGAAATAAAATACCTTTGATGCAGGAGAGGCTACAAAAGCACGTTACATGCATAAAACAATATTAACGAAGAAAGCAGATAACCCCTCCTGTCTGTGCTGGCAGGGCTGCACAGGGCTTCCCGAAATCCCACTGCTCTCCCCGGCCTCATCCGCTCTGGCACTGGGAGACCCCTTTTGTCCCCCAGACCCACAGCCGAAGGGTCCCCAAAGGATGGGGTCCTCCCGGGTCTCGTCACCTTGGCCAGACGCAGCCTCCTGGGGGACACAGGGACAGGAGGGATGCCAAGGTGCTGAGCACAAAGCTGGTGCTGAGCACCACACCAGCTGGGGACCCCCCTGCCCCCCCCCATGCCCGATCCCCAGCCCACAGCGAGGGAAGAGGGGGCAGCCACCACCTCCTTTCATCTTCCCCTCGTCTGAACTTTCATTCCTTATAATCAGGGCTGATATTAATGATGCATAAAATTACCCCTGATTAAAAGAACCTTTTCCAGCCGCGGCAGCTGGCGGAGGGGAGATCACGCGGGCGAGCAGCGGCACGAGCCCCCTCCTCGGGCACCCGCCCCCGGGTCCCCATGGGGGAGCAGAGAGGCCATTCGGTTCAGCTGGGGGTTATTTAGGGACCGATGGCTCCAGTCACTGAATCCTCACATCTCTGTTGCGAGCCTTAATTAAGGGATCAGTGAGAGCATCCCAAAGCCAGGGACAGCAGGGATCACGCACCACCCGGGCCCCATTCTGCTACGAGCCCAGAGCTGTTTGCATCCCCTCTGCCCCCATCTCGGGGAGGGGGGGGGACACAGGAGGGTATCGTCACCCGTCCCTTTAGGGAAGCCGTCCTTTAACAAAAACCAGGGGTTTGGTGTGTTTTTCAATGTTTTAAATAAGTAAATGGTGCAGCTAATGAATGTGAAATTGCAGCAAAAAGAAAAACACCCCAGATCAAAGCCCCTGTGATCTGCATGGCAGCGCCGGAGCGGTAATTGCTATTACAATAACCGTGCGGCAGGCGCCGGCGAGGGGCTGGCAGCGCCGGGACAACCAGCCTGGTGCTTCCGCGCCGGAACCGGCAGAACCGGCGGGATGCAGAGCATCGACGGGTGGGTCACACCAGCCTGCGCGGGGCTGCTCCTGGAGCTGCTCCCCGGGTCAGCCGGAGCACCCGCTCCCACCGCGGGGAAAAGGCTTTGCGCTGGCTGCAACGCTCAGCTGTGCACGGGGACAGGGTGGGCGATACCGGACCCCCAACATGGGCGATGCTGGACCCTGGTATAGGCGATGCTGGACCCCCAGCATGGGCGATGCTGGACCCTGGTACAGATGATGCTGGACCCCCAGCATGGGCGATGCTGGACCCTGGTACAGACGATGGTGGACCCTGGCATGGGCGATGCTGGACCCCCAGTATGGGCGATGCTGGACCCTGGTACAGGCGATGCTGGACCCTGGCATGGGCGATGCCGAACCCCCGGCACGGGTGATGCCGGACCCTGGCATGGGCGATGCCGAACCCTGGCATGGGCGATGCCGGACCCTGGCATGGGCGATGCCGGACCCCCGGCACGGGCGATGCCGGACCCTGGTATGGGCGATGCCGGACCCCCGGCACGGGCGATGCCCTTGGAGCAGAGGGAGGCTGAGAAGCGGCCAGGCACCCCAGGACCTCGGCTTTGCTCTTCATCTCCGCCCCAGCCTCCCTGCACCGAGTGCCTCTGCCCACCAGAGAGACCAGTAACACACTGGATGGGATCGAGGGGATAAAAACACTCTCGTAGGGGCTGTCTGGGCTCCGGCGAGGAGGGCAGGGGCTTTTCCATCCTCTCCGCTCGCAGCCCTGCTCGGGAAGCACGGCCGGCTCCGGCAGAGCCTCGTGGGCCAGGAGAGGTTGGTTTGAAACACGGCTTTGCAAAACGGCCCGGGAGCGAGGAGCGAGGCAGCGATTACCGGCCACGTCTCGATGAAGCGAGGATGCAAGGGGAGGACGGCACCGCGCGGGGAAAGCGGCAGAAAGCCCTTATTGCACCTCAATTACCGCCGGCTTCTTTGTGTTGCTTTTAAAAGCAGCTCTTGCTGCAGCCCCACGGGCTTCGGCTGATGGAGGAAGATTATCTCTGCCCGAGCGATGGGAGGGGATTAGTGACTCCAGGGAGGGAAAAATGCAGCTCCACGCTCGTGGGAAGGGTCTGATCATCGGGGACGGATGGACGAGGTGCTTGCAGAGGCAATGTTGGGGCTGCCGAGCCCCCCCGGGAGCCCTGACCCTGCTGGGCAATGGCCCCAATGTCCCCTGAGCATCTCCTGGGTCACCGGGGAGAGCAGATATTGGGCAAAAGGGGCTCTTTGCCAGCCGGTTCCACACTCTTGCCACGCCATGGGGACACGAAAGCACCGTGGGTGCCCAGTGCACCGGGCAGAGCCCTTCTCGGTGCCCCCGTCCCGAGGGCAGAGCCTCCGGCCGGGTCCTTCTCCAGCCTCCCCCCCGCGAGAATATTTTCTATTCCCATTTCTCTCCGATTTCACCGAGGTTTTCAGAGGGCAGATGCCAAACACCTCCGTGCTGTGATCAGCCACCAAACCCCCTTAGCCAGGGCTCCCGCGAGCAGCGTCCCCCTAGCCCTGGCCCTGTCCCCCATCCCGGCTGTAAATCCCCGGAGCTGCTCGCAAATAAGCCCCGAAATCTCAGCCAGGGAGACGCGCCAAGGAAACGGCCGGCTTTCAGGCTCCATTAACTTCATATTTACAGCCCCTTTTTTAATAGGATGCGGGTCCTGTCGCTCTGTCATGTCGCTGCTGCTGGAGGATGCCCACGGCAGCGGCACGTGCCGGGAGCGGGGCGAGCGCACGGGGACGGAGCAATCCGGGAGGCACCCCAAGACCAACCCTAAATCCCCCATTTGCAGAACCAAGACCCATCGCCGGCTCAGAAACCCCAGCCCCGGGCTGCCCCGCGCGATGCTGCCCGCCCAGCACCAAACGCTGCGCAAAGGGGTAGGGAGAGGGATGGAGACCGGGAATATCCATACGGCTGAACAACAACGGGTCCCCCCAGCCCCTCCTCTCTCAAGGGCTTTGCTGCCTGTCAAAGGACTTCGTCTAATCCAGGGAGAAAAATGAAAGCCCCGGCCCCGCAGGACGGAGTGTGCTGTCTGGGGTAGAACTAATAGTTATTATCTACATTAAGCACCACGGCTGTCAGGGAGGAATTAATTTCCAAGCAGCGAGAGATGAAAGTTCCCCATTTTTCAGGGAAATCTACACCGTGCGAGGTGGCTAAAGAAAAATAACTTAAACGTGATTAAAAATGATCCCCATTTTATTAAAAATAATTCTAATTTATCTCTCCCTCCGGCTTCCTGTTTCGCTGGCATAAATCCCGGTTACCGGAGGAAAGGCGACTGCCGGAGATCCCGGCAGCCGGGCTGGTGCCGGCGAGCCCAGCAAGTGCCGGAGCGGGGGCATTCCCAACACGGCTCCGGCTTTTGGCCATGGGGAGCGCGGCACACCGCACGCCGGAGAGCCGGGCTGCTCCCTGCCAAGCCCTGCCATCCCTTTCCAGCACCAAAGATGGAAAAGCCGACTCCACTCCCACCCCTCCTGGACCATCTCCCTGCAGGCAGCACAGCCAGGATGCTAAAATCCAAGAAAAATGGGAACAACATTCAGATCTGGGAGCCAGCGAGGGGTCCCCGGCCATGCCAGGGGCTGCTGGTAAAGCCAGGCACCGACTCAGCTGCATGGCCAGTCAATTTGTCTCGCTGCAAAATGAGGATCCTGCTTCTCTATCTCTCCAAGATGTGGCAAAAAATCAATTAGTTGCTAATGACATTACAGCATTTTGGAGATATAAAGCTTTACAGGGATGGTAAGTGGTGGTGATACACAGTAATTCAGATTCCAGCGGTGAAATATGGGAGATTGCTCTCGTTTTATTAGTGGCCGCCAATGTTACTCATCTCGTTAAGTTTATTAATAAGCTGATCTCCCTCCAGCCTGGCAGGGTCTGCGATGGAGACGCAGCTCCCGCGGGCTGGGTTGAAAGCTGGAGCAACCCGGGGTTATTTTAACCATCCCCCCCCCAAGACACTCACTTTTCTCATCCAAAATCAGGGGGTTTAGTAATCTGCCAGATCAAAAAATGCTCCAAAATGGAAATTTTTTGCTTTCCAAAAATATATCTGTAATGAAAAAAGCCAGGGCTTGGAAGCGGCCGTTTGGCTTTGAGCTTTCAGGCAGCTTTCAGGGTTCGATTTTATTCTTTCACTGCGGCTATGCCAGCAGCAACAGTCTCCGTCCTACCAGTGCCGTTCTAATAATATTCTATTGTAATAGTTAAAACATTTTACTCTCTGCTTAAAGCCTGCAAGGAAGGATTCTCCTGCATATTCAGAGATATCAGCTTTCCCTTTTTGACTGCGATATAAGCAATTAAAAAAAAAAACGAACAGAAAAACCACGTTTCAAAATAACTCCTGGAAAATCGAAAGCCTGCTCAGCCCTGGTGTCACCAGGATCTATTACATCTGCTTCTCTTCCAGCCCGGATTGAGCAAGCCAGCAAACATCCCCACCTTCGATGGTGTGGGCTGCAGCGTGGTCTCGATCCCCTGGGAGTGCTTCCCAACCCCCCAGCAAACCCCTTAAAACCTCAACGTTGCCCCCAAAATGGGGGGGATGCCCTCCCCAGCGCCGTGCCTCAGTTTCCCCGATTGCACAGGCAGGCAGGCTGGGGCTGGTCCCATCCCATCGCTGGGATGTGGTGTGGTCCGGACCCCAAAATGGGGCAAGACTCGGGGAAATCGGTGCGGCGGTCGTGGTGCAAAGGCAAGGCCAGGCTCCCCCTCCTGATCCTCCTCCTCCTGCCCCCGTTTTAAGGTTAATGCAGCAAAATAAACCTCCTGTTCTCTCTCCCAGCTTTATGGATTTTTTTTCAGACGCAGAAAACCCAGCGCCCGGAGGGACGGTGACTCCCCAGGTGCCACCACCAGCTCCGGGATCACAAAGCGCGTCGCACCCCAGGACGGTGTCCCCAGCCCTGCCCCACCGCCGGCTGCAGCCGTTTCGGTGCCTGGGAGCATCTGCCTGGTCCCACCACCCCGGCAGCGGCTACAAGCCAACCTGGCGCTGCAAAACCAGCCTGGGCTCCCCCCTTTTCCAGGGAAGACATCCCAAAGGCAGGAAGGGGGAGAAGGAGAGGTCCCAGAGCAGCGTCTGAAGCCCGCACCGGTCAATGGCGATGCGGATTTCGTGCCCAAAGGCAGCCTGCAGGAAAGGTCATTCCCTGCGATAGCTTCAGCGTTTATTGACCGAGCTCTGAAACAGCCAAATAATTTAATAGCTTAATATATTGGATCGATGCAAGCAGGGGAGGGGAGCGGCGGCGATTAGCCAGAGCTGCCGGTGTCACTCCGGCACGTGCTGGGGCCAGGGGCACCCCGGGGTCCGCGGGCTTGTCCCAGCCGTGGCCGACACCTCGCAGTCAAGGGGAAGGATGGGCTGGGAAGGGGCAGGATTTACCCCGAGCCCCGCAGGGCTCCGCTCCAGCACCCAGCAAAGCACCACAGAAACTCCCGGCAGGGTGGGAAAGGCAGCGGCAAACCAAAGCATCCACCACGGGCACGGCACGGCTCTGCCGGCAGCGCGGCGACTTCCACGGCGCACGTGCGTGCGTGCCTGCGCTCCCCCCCTCCTAATTGTTTCTCTTCATCTTTTTACGGTTGTTAATTGCTCCCTCCTCCATTTACTGTGTTACTCCAAGTGCTGCTCTTAATTTGCCTCTCTTGCTGCAGGTGCTGGCTGTATTATTAACTTTTAATGTGGAGTGTGAGGGATCCGTGAGTTTGTTTTCCTTGTTACTGATGGATATTTAATTGGCAAGTCGCTGCCGGGGTGGCGGGGCCATCCAGCAGGACTCCAATGCAAATACGTATTTACATTCTTCTGCTCCCTCACCGACTGCCAAATATTTTAAATAAATAAACACGATTGCGTCAATATATCCCCGAGCGTGAGGCTCGCAGGTGTACGCACGGCCCCAGCACCCGCGGGTTCTTCTGCAGCCCAACACCACACTGCGGTGGGACGAGCCCAAAGCCGGTCCCGCAGAAGCTGGGCAGGGGTTTTGCCGGCAGCCGCGACCCCGCCGGGGAGCACCGGCATCCCGGCACGCATCTCCACCGTCAGGCCCTTCGGGCAGCCCTGGGAAACAGCTGCTTAATAACACTTTGCATTAATGTCCCGCAATGCAGACACTAATCAAGAGGCGGCATCTCCCATCCCAGCGGGGATTTAACCCTCCACCGGCGGCACGCAGCCGCGTCCAGCCTTGGCACGACGGCTGGCGATCTCTCCCGCTGCCCTCAAAGCCGGGTGCCGAGCTCCAAACCAGCCCAAATCCCAGCTCCCAGCTCCAAATCCCAGCACCTCCAGGTCAGTGCCCATCTCCTGCGCTCCACAGCCATCGGTTTGGCACATCTGGGTGCTGGTGGGGCTCAGCAGGACCCCGGGGGACCCCAGCCCCATGCTGGGCGCATCCTTCCCGGCAGGGACACCCGCTCCCCTGCCTGGGCTGGGAGATTGACAGCTGCCACTCAGCCGCTCTCTGCCCGCGTCTCCTGGAGCAGATGAATATTCATGTTTCAGTGATGCCGCAGGACCCTTCTGCGGGTTCCCTCGCCGTTAACTCTTCATGAAACGCCAGGCAAAATGCTGGTGCTGCTGGGTTTGGCCCATGGCAAGCGGCTTCTCCAGCACCGGCGACCCTCACCCTCCCGTGCCACCACGGGTCTGGCAGCACCGGAGAGGCGTGAAAACATGGATGTCCCCCTTCAGCCCCATCGTGGGGTGCTGGGGGCACCCAGGGGCTGCCAGGAGCGAGGGGGTGAATGCCAGGGCCCCCCCTCATGATGTGACACCGGCGGCACGACCTTGGCCAGACCCTGCAACCCTCCCGCACGTCCGTGGTCCTCAGCCCCCCGGCACGGCCCCAAAGCAGCCCATTCCCCCGCCCCGAGCACCAGCCGGCCCCGCAGCCCCGATGTGCCCCTGTGCACGGCCGTGCTCTGCTCGGCGCTGGGGAAACTGAGGCACAGAGGGGGGCAAGGCCAGCCCAAAGCCACGGCGAGAAGCGGGACCGCAGCGGGCTGGCAGCTGCCGGGTCTGGCCGCTCGGCGCGGGCAGACGGCTTCGCAGCGCCCCGACACCTCGCACGCTCCACGCTCGCCGTCTTAACCAGAGCTCACGGCCCCGCAATACCATTAACGAGAGTGGCTGAGCTAATTAAATACCCGTTAGTGATACAGTCATTACCGAGGGCTATAAAAACCGCCTCTGAGCTCCCTGGCTTCTCCGCTCCACACCGTGCCTGACGTCCGCAGCAGAGCTCCCTGCAGCACCCACGGGTCCCCACCAGCACCCGTGGGCCCCGCAGGCGGGAAGGGGTCCCAGGGGTGCTGGCGTGCACGCAACACGCGTGTGCCATGTGTGTCCCTGCCCTGCGCTCACGACATCTGCCACCAGCCCGGGCCCCACTGGGGTCCCCAAAACCACCGTCCCGGCTGCCCCCAGGCTCTGCTCCAACCCCAGCTCCCCCAGTGCCACCCCGGGGACTGGTGGGTGCCCACCCATCCCCAGGACCTCAGCAAGGATGGGAGAATTGCATTTGTCGGTGACTCCGACAGCTGAGCACTGAGCACTAATGCAAAGTGGAGGCAAAAAAAACACCAGCCAGAGAGATAAAAGTCCAAATTTGGGTTCTGTTCACCATAACAACATGGGCATAAAAAATAAAGAAAGAGAGGAAAGCAGGAGGCTCGTGTCTCCTCCTCGCTGCAGGTCACCCCTGCAGCGGCACACGCCGTGCCCAAAGCCAGCTGCGGCCACCAAACACCACACATGGGGTGGCCACGCTGCACCCACTCCACAGCTGCACCCACGCCGAGGCAAAGTAACACCTCCATCTTGTGGGTGAGGGCTGCATCGGGGGGCTGGGGAAGGCCTGGCTGCCGGGGGGCCGAGCCAGGGGAGAGGGGGACTCATCCTGCACCCCCCCAACACAGGTTGCAGAGCCCCAGCACCCGGCTGGGCACTCTGGGGGTCCTGCCTGCCGGGAGGCTCTCGCTCACCCTCCCTCCTGCCCGGCACCGTTTGGGCACTGTAATTGGGTTCCTGGCAAATTTGCTCTTTCTGCTCCTAACGGGAGATTCCCCCTGGCTTTGGGGAGCCCCAGTGTTTGGGTACACATCAGGGAAACTGAGGCACAGAGCCACAAAGCAGTCTGGACTCACCCCTCCTGGCCGTGGTTGTCACCGGTCCTGCTGCTCCACGGATGGTGCAGAGCCCTGGCTCGGCTCAGCTCAGCTCAGCTCAGCTCAGCTCAGCTCAGCTCAGCTCAGCTCAGCTCAGCTCCCCTGTGCCCGCTGCCGCTGCCCCGGCCCCAGCCGATGTGCTGAGGTGTGTCGGTGGCCATCACCCACCCAATAAATAAATGTTGGCCTCCCATCACGGCTGCGCTGGTGCAGGTGGGCTCCCGGGGAGCCGCGGGCTGGGTCCCCTTGGGGGGGGGGGTCCGCACCCCTTCGGTGGGAGCCCCCTGCTCCAGAGCCAGCTCCCAAGCAGCCTGGCAAAGCAGAGAGCTGTGACCCCACCGCAGCTTTGCCCCCCAAGTTAGCTGGCTTTGAGACCGTGATCAGCACACATGCAACGAATTTAGAGGGCTCAGCTCCCACCCAGGTGGGTTGCTGGAAAGCCCCGCAGCAGCAGAGTGGGGGGGTCTGGGGGTGACGGGGTCTGTGGTTTCTCACTCCCCAGAGCCTGGGGCTGCTGGTCCCATTTGGGGATGCGGCTGCTGCAGGATCCCCTGGGGAAGAGGTGGAAGTTGGAGGAATATTTAAGCCCTGTCTGCAGCACCCCTCAAAGCAGCCCGGAGCTGGGGGGGGGGACCCCGGGTCCTGCGTGGGAAATGCAGGGGCTCGGCTGGGGGCTGCGTGGCTGGGGACCTTTCCCAGCCAGCACAGAGCAGGAGAAGCTCGTGCATGTGCTCAGGTGGCTCATTAAAATCCCATCCCCTCTAACGAGCCGAGCACAGAAGTGCAGAGACAGGAGAGATGCCCTGCGGAGGGTCACCCTGGGTGGCCAAGGGCAGCAGAGGTCCCTGCACTGTCCCCTCTGCTCTGTCCCTGCTGCCACCCAAGCGCAGCAGCCAAAAATCAGGAGTCCCAGCTGCTGCCTTGGCTCGCCGCTGTAATTACATCCCCAATCTGTTGCCATGCGATGGGGACGACATCCTGCCATCTGCCCGCAACCCGGCCCTGTCCCCGCACCGCAGGGACGAGCCCGCAGCCTCGCCAACGTGTCAGCTCGTCCCTGCACCCTCCACAGGCACCTCCTGCCCACCCCAGACTGAGCCGGACTGGGAACCAGTCCCCCCGTGCCTGTGTTCATCCCTAGCCCAGTTTGACTGCTTTGCACGGCTGGTTTCCATCTGCCCTGGAAAGCCCCGATGGGGCCAGGAGCCTGCGGGGAACAACCGGCCTTGGTGGCAAAGCAGCATCCCTGCCTGCCCCGGGACCCCCGGAGAAGGGAGATGAGCCTGGGGAGGACAGAGGGGTAGAGCAGGGTAGAGCCGGGGCTGGAGGAGGAGGAGGAAGAAGAGGAGGAGGAAAGGGCAGCCTGGCTCTTTCCCACGCTCCCTCCTCCCCACCGGAGACGCAGGGAAGGCAGCGGCAGCACTTGCACATCCCAGCTCTCCTTCCTGGGATGTCTGATCTTGGCGAAGCCTTGGACTGACACAGCTCCCTCCTCCCACCCCACCCCCCAGCTTTTATTAGTTTAAACACACGGACGCATGAAAAATAAATGTTGCTCAGGAAAGACAGCGGCAGAGGGCTGGGAAGCAATTAGCATCCAAAGAGGCATAATTAGTGCTCAGAATGCAAGCGGCAGAGAAGAAATAAAGTAGCATGCGGATGCAATCAGGGTCGTGCCTGAATTACAAACCGTTAACTGAGTTGCTAATTAAGCACAGTGTGTGAATCACTTCTTATTAAGGGCTCGGCGCAGTCCCCGCCATCGGGGCCGTGGCAGGACGGAGGGACGATGCGGCTCA